>JAQIXS010003705.1:0-17271 GCA_034700785.1 Rossiulus vilnensis | reverse complement strand
GGGACTTGATTAAAAGTTCGAGTTAGCGTATTATTCTATTTATAGGAAGTCGAGTTATCGAGCTTTCACTGTACATGTATATCCTGTTGCCCATCATTTAAATGGGATTTTGATGTTCCCCAGCCATGAGGCTCAAGTTATGCAATACACTAATTTCCAAGCGGGTTTCAATTATATTCATGTGTATCTACAATTGTTTTAATTGCACTGCACAGTTGGATTCGCGTTTATTTGGACAGCTCCCACTGTTTTATTGGAATATTTCACCAAAGCCATTAAATGTTTTAACTTTCATTGACTTATTTGATTTACGTATGCACGTGTATATTCAGTTTGTTTTACCTTGCCAGAAAGATCGCTTGTCCCCAAGTATTTTCGTCCTGCATTTAAAACTGTGAGCTTAAATGAATAAATAATTATATCATTAAAATAATTGAAAACACTTAACGGTTTTTCTATGGCTAAACTCACTGTGGTGCCATGCACTATCCCTTGTGGTCCAATATAACAGTAACTTCCAGCTGTCATTTGACCATACCTGTATAGATATTACCTGCAATAAGTGTCACTCTCAGTCTTGATAGCGTTTTGAAAATATTTCACCTTACATGGTAGTTCCAAGGGCAAACATTCGATCGTAATCTTCTCGTCTGGAATAATTAGGAATTACCTTAAAGTGGAGAAAATATTGTAATTAAATCCATGATATTGGCTTTGCACAATAATTTCATGATCACTCGCATGTGCAAGATGCGTGTCTTTTATTTACCATTCCATTGGTGATGACGAGCCTTGGACCGGATGCAATGCTGGGAAATAACCCCAGTGGATGTCCAGAGGACATTATTAGAGTTTGATCATCTTCCATCTCAGCCAGATATTTCATTATAAGCCAAAACTAACATCGCAAATTACAGATTAGCCAAACTGTCAGGACGTTAGGATCATTGTATGAAAGCTTTAAGAATCAAGAAGAGAAAGATTTCCCATTTTACCTGGGCCCAGTTTGAAAACACTTGCCCATTTCCACCATAGGTTACTAATTCGTGGGGGAACTGTGCCACTGCCTTGTCCAAATTGTTCATGATCATGTGCATGATAACCGCAGCTTGCTTCAGTTTTGCTGGATATTGATCAACTGGATAGGCTCTATGCAATAATATTTGATTTTCAGTTAACGTTTTCCTTCCATTCACTTGGAATGCTCAATTTCTCTGGCTAACTTACTTTATTTCAATATCTGGTATAAATCTGTACATGTAAATGTGCCCGTACTGTCGTAACTCATCCGCAAATTCTGGTGCCAACTCATCGTGAGTGCTTGTTGGGAAGTAGCGCAGAGCGTTTCGAATCGCCAGCTAAAGTGGATTATAGCGAAGAAGTTTAATTTGTAAATTGGGAAGGTTAATACTTCCAATTATTGCTGCTCACTTTGAAGCTAAAATAGTAAAGTAGCTATCGATTATTATTTTATGGATGCAAGCCCGACCCAAAAGGACGTCCACCATTTTTGCTTCCAAGTATTTATTATAATTGCTCAATTTCTTTTTTTTTTCGTGTACAATTGGTTTTGAGAACGTTTTGTTTATTTATAATAAGATAAACGTGAAAAAAACACATTATGCGACATCCAGCTGAAAGAAACGTGCCCATCGTGCAATTGCTTATTGGATATGTTTAATTTATTTTCCCCATTCATTGAAATTTGAAACAGTAGCTCCCATAATAAGCAAAACGTATAGCATAGAATGGTATTTGTTAACGTTGTAGTGTTTTTTTTAATGTTGGAAAAGTAATCGGGATTTTTCCCCATCGCCAGTTTTTAATTGCATATGTATGTAGTAGCGCGAGTTAATCAACATTTTAGCTTTGTGGGTAAAGGTTATAGGCCAGATTGTTTAAAATCGCTTATAAATCGCTTACTATTGCATTATTTATATCGTACTATTGCAACATGTTTTGGCCTTTTATTAGTTATCATAACGATGTAATTGCCGTTTACTGTATCATTAAAATGTGTTTATATGTCGGATAGTTTAGAATCGTATTTCAGCCAGCTATAACCATCAGATTTACGGCCATGTTATACAACAACTATTCGTGTTGATTCAACAGGTTTTGGCTTTCTATTAGTAAAGTAGTTATCATAAGGTTGTAACTGACATTTGCAGTGTCATTAAATGTATGTTGGAATTTGGGGTTTTAAATGCCGATATAATTGCACTGTTCATGTACACGTACATAAGAAAGTTATCTATAAAAGTACAGAGGTTGAAAAATTGATAGGAATATCCAGAAGTTTCAATCAAATGCGTCAGCCGTGGAAACCGGAAAAAATTCAATTCGGAAAAATGGTGAAAATAAGTTGCAATATCATAAATAATGTATTTTAATAAGAACTGAATTCGGGATAATTCGATTTTCCGACATGGTTGAATTCCCTATTACTTAACCGACTGTATAAACCATTGCGTATCTAATATTCGGTAGCCTGTGATTATTCGACAAAACCAGAAATCGAAATAGTCATATTTTCTGGAAGCCATGGTTAATAATTCATTTCCTTACCTTTTGTTCTTGACGATTTAATCCTGTCGTTCTTACTGGAGCGTGTGGTATGCTCGCATCTCGTTCTTTTGGACCTGGTAAGGGATTCAGTGGAATTCCTAAACATATTTTCTTAAGATCACTCATTGTATAGTAAAGTTGAGATGGAAACACGATGTGAGGAGCGAAAGTTGGTGTGCTGTTATTTGAGATTAATTTCCCAGTGTACTATTAATATACATGAACATCGACAAGGCCTGCTTCAATAACTAATCATCATTGATGCGTTAAATATATCATAAACACTTTCGTGTTAATATATTTTTAAGAAATACTGCAGGGACTGTAGGTCAAATGAATGTCAGGGAATTTAGAAGAGACCAACATAAGCTAAGCTTAGCTCAGATGTGTTTCCAAGAGAATGAAGATCTGCTGAATTCAATGAACGCAGATAGCATTTCAAATGCTGTGTCAAACTGAAATGGTTTACATTACTTGAAAGATGAAACCGGAAGTCCTAATGCAATGCTAAATATATGAAAAATCATTTTTACAACAATATAAGTTGAAAAGACTGATATTGCAGTTTATTTACTGTATAGAAGAAGCATTACAACTTACATCTGTACAAAAAGTTTTTTAATAACAGTCGGATTTGTAAAAAATTGAGAAAAAATATAATCACGTGTTACACGGAAAGAATTAGCAATAAGAAACTGAAACAAATGTTAAAATGACTTACATTTCATGGAAAAGTTATCTAATTTCTTATATTTGATATTTAAATTGTCTAAAACTTATGATTTTTAACCAAAAGACGTCAGAATAATTATCCATGATTTATTAATGATCGATTTCTCAGATCTTACTACTTTGAAATGGCATGGTGGTGATGGTGTGCATTTGTGATAATGGTTCGCATTCTTCTTGAAGGTTATACTCATTTCTGTTTGTTTGAGGAACATCGCACAAGAGCCATTCTTTTTGTTTGGGACTTAAACTATTGTGAAATCTTTGAATTATTGGTGGGATGTACTCCAAAAATTTCTCATCAACTTCATTTTTCCCTTAAAATACAAACATTTATAACAAAATTAAGCATTTGCATTCAATGAGAAGATAAAATAAATATATTTCACAAATTACTATAACTGTAGTATTTACCTAAAATTAAGGTGAAAATGACACTAAGTACAGCTGAACTTGAAAATGTAAGTACTCCAACGAAAAGGTATGATATGCTGGCTAGTGGAAAAGCAGATTTCCTAAAATTAAAGAATAAACTTCAGGGTTTAGTATCACCTTATTTTAAAATATTAAAGGAAATTAAACGATACATACATAAAATTTAATGAGTCTGGTAAAGTTAAAGCATCTGAGTTTTGTAGAGAGCTTGTTATATTTGAAACCTTTTCCGTAGCCTGGGTAAAAATCTGTGGTGTTGAAACTTCTGAAGCATTGAAAGATATATCCAGGAAAGTAGTGTTTGTAGTAATTTCAACATGACATCCTTCGATGGTGCTTGGTTTCATGTGTTCTGCTGAGTTTGGAAATAGGAGCACTCCAATTATGAGCCAGACGCCAAAGGTGAAACTCAGTATAAAAGCAATGATTCCACCCTGAAAATCAACATCAATTGATCTTAAACCACCTACTTCGAGGTTGAGAATGTATCGATTCAATATACGGTATTATTGATTGGCTGATGATTAACTTACTTTTCTATTGGCTCTAGGAAAAAATATTCCGACCACAAATAAGGCAAACAAGGGGCATGATAGGAAAACTAATATAAGTGTACCACCCTAATGTTGCAGAAATATTAAAAAATGCATACGTATAAAACGATAGAAAAACATAAATTCGTGCTAATCCATAATGAACAATGCATGCTATTAATTACCTGCATGATATTGGGGAATATTTCAATTAAGAACACTGTTAAAACCGTGAATCCGCCATAAATAAATGCTACATATGCAGAAGAATGCAAAATAAGACTAGTTGAAGTATATAACACTTGAAGAACAAAATGTAGAGAAGTTTAACTCAGACCTAGTAATTTACATATGTTGGTTCGCATTAACTCCGACATGTTTGGATGCTTTGGTATAATGAAGGTGTCGATACTCACGCAGGCCAGTGAGTTAATAAATGAGGATAGCGTGCTGAAATTGTAATATTTTTTAAACTGCTTACTACGTCATTCTTTATAGGAACTTGATGAATAGTGATAATTTTATAACAAATGTTCAGGTTACCTAAGACTGGCTGCAATTATGCCTGAAAAATACAAGCCAGGAAGTCCTGGGTATTCAGAATATGGAAATATCTGTAAGAAAGGAATAAAACAGTTTGTGACCATAATTCATATATATAGTAATTAAATGCAATCTGTTATTTATGCTTACCTGATTTAAAGTTGTTATATCATTGTTCATCAGTGGATCACATTTAGCAAATGTTGCATAAGCCATTAAACTCAGATATCCCATTAATAAAATGGATGCAATGCACATGAAGGCACTTACTGTGTTAATGCTGGAAGATAATTTTAAATAAGACTTAAAAACGCAATACAAATAACAGCATATTTGGTAGGGAAGAACTACTATAAAATGTAAATTTACGTTTGAGCCTGTTTAAGAGTTGGACATGCTAGAAGTCGTTGAATGTTAGGTTGGTGTGTTGCAAAAAAGCAAATATACGATAACATCCAACCAAACGTTGAGCTCCACACCGTATGGGTTATTGTTGGATCAAGGCTAAAGCTGTGCAAAAATTATAAATACGTTTATTTTGCTCTGATGCACGTCAGGTGAATCAATAACAGAAGTATGATGTTTACTCTAATTGAAGGCGCTTTCCTTCAGAAGCAGCTTCCCATACGTTGGAAATTCCTCCAATGCTGATTGTTCCAAAAATTAACAAGATTGTAATACAGACAAACATTTGAATTCCTTGGACCGTATCTGCAAACACCACTGCCCGCATTCCGCCCTGAATTTTGTTTTTAAATTGATGAGATGCAATCCGTGTGCATTTTGTTATTTATCCTGCTTAAGTTGCATTTTATAGTAATCTTACAAGAATTGTGTAAACCATACAAATCGCCATCATGACAGACACCACGATCCAAATATTTTGCTTCATTGCTAGAAACAGTTAAAAATCGTATGTTATAATGTTCAATTTTTGGGCAAAACGGTTAACAAGAATTACGAAAAAATATATGGTTTGTTGAGATAATATTCACCTAAACTTATAGCGATAGACGGTCCATAGATAGTCATACTTGCAAAAATAATCTTTAAATATAGTACGTATTTAATTGAAATAGACGATTAAAATTGTGCGATTTAATATACGGGTAATTTTTCAATACTGTGTGTCAACATACCGAAGAGAAGATGTATAAGCTGGTTACCACTTTCTTGAAAGTCATGTTGTATCGAATTGCATAAAACTGGAATGACAGAGTCAAAAGGTACATTTTATGTATAGGGTTGAAATCGTTCTAAATTAATCATTTTTCTGAATTCAAAAATATTTAAATTAGTATTAGCATTTTATATCGTGCTGATGTATTCAATTGTGAAACACTCATTTATACGAACATTTATAAATCTTTGAAATTTTCTAAAACGCTTGAAAAATAAAGAGATACTAGATGTTATTAAGCAAATGAAACAGTTTTTAACTAATCTGTTTATCTAAACTTGAATTTTCTTTATTTGGATTTTTTGATGTCGATTTACTTAAGTTTAAAAGCAGTTTTTACAGGATGTCCAAAAAAATTAAATCCTCGCTAAAAATGCGCTATGTATTATTTTGAAGCCATCATCATTCATTTTGTGACGCTAGTGAAATAATTTGCGGTTACCCCGTTGACAATTCGAATTCGATACTTAGCAAAACTAACTTAATTGACATACCTCGAAAATGTTGCCACTTAGAAATTTGCGACAGACAGGAGTGACAAGGTAGTTCATCACTGGTATGATAATCAAATATGAAACCGCAACAAGAAGCACGGTAATTCCATAGGAATACATTTCCGCCGTGAAACTGTAAGTTGCATCGTAGTAGCAATTGATAATAGCAAGTGATTTCACACAAATAATAGTTATCAGTAAATCAAATCGAAATTAAACACGAAATCGACAAAGAAAAAATACCACCCCAATCATTAATCCTGACGCGATAACTGTTGAGAAGGATGACACTGCTAGTGGAAGAATTCCTATGGATTGGCTTCCCAAAAAATACTCGAAGAAAGTGGATTGCTTTGTTTTCATTCTGCCATTGTATAACCCGAATCCGGCTGATAGTAGTAAACCACCAGCAATTATTAGGTAATCCAACAAACTTAAGTAAAAATTCATGTTGCTTGAATCTTCGCGTTTGAAAAAATTAGTTTGTGTTAAAAAGCTTGAAATAGGCTTATAGGGGACAAATTTAAATGTTAGTTATCCCAACTTGTACTAGAACACCGACACCTTCAACCAAACAAGTTGCTGAAATGAGTTGTCTCTCGGAAGAACATGATGTTATCCTTAATTATTTTATGCAAATAGTCTTGATTCAGCAGGACTTTCGACTTTCGAGTAAAAAAACACGTGTACCTCATGTTGAAATACACATACAGTGAATACCCAGTGCCTTAAATATTCGTATGAATAATTCATTATGCAAGGTCAAATTACGGACAGCATGTAGTGATTGCATTTTTCGCAGTGGTTTACGTAGATCGTTAGGGGCCATAAAACACTTCCTTGCGGTACACCTCATTGCACCTCGACCCAATCAGATTTTTCCTCACCTTTGGTTTTAGAACTTTGCAACATTTATTGGCGATTGTATAAATTGAGATTTGACACATAATAATATTGGTACTGTATATTGCAATAACATCTTTAATAACATCATATTAACAATCGCATTTAATGCTGATAATCTTTGGGAAAAGATGAGGTTATACAGACCTGGCAACCTGTTTATGAATTTTCTATGGACAGCCTCTATTCAATCGCGATGCTTGTTTGTGAGACTTATAAAACGAACAATTAGCTACCAATGTTACCAATACGAAATAAAAGTGCATTTTACTTTTGGTTTAATTTTTCCATTCATGTTGCACAGAAACCGCAACGAGTTTTATTTTAGGATTTAGTAGTTGTAGTGCGGTTAGATCTCTAGACGGAAAGGCGTTACTGTTAAAGTAACCTTGAAATAGGTTAAATAAAATTGATTGCCTAATATTTATCGATAGATGTTGCCACGTCTGCTGCACTGAAGCATCGCTATCTGTAAATGTTATCAGCCATGCTGTTTTATAGTATTTATGCAAATGCAGAGACGATTTCTAACAAAAGTAAGTACCAAATATTTACATGCAAGGGGAAAAAACCATTGCGCATTTTTTGAAGCCTAATTCCAACTAAACCAATAAAATATTGATAATTGCTTTCCTTTCACAATCGATAGAACATATTCGCCACCGATTGTGTGGTTTTTTTAATTTCAGGCGCACCACTTGTTAATTTTTTAAAAATTTTATTTAACCGAATTGGCTTAGGTGGTGCTGGCGTGTCGTTTTAGGACTGTGAGGAAATTTTCACTTTGCACCCAGAATTGTAAGTGGAAACAAAAAAATTATTTCCCAGTGGGTGCACTGGGTGATTTCACTATCTCGTTTAATTTTCAGTAGTTTTGAAACAAACATAGCATGACAATGCTGAAATTTTTTAGCTGGTGTTTGGCTGGCAGAGCATGTGCACTCGCTAAAGACGAATTAAGGCGAATTTACACTAGTCACTTTGGATGATCATCTTGGATGAACCTTCCAAAGTGACGAAAAGCGAAAATATAACGTCTTGTGCAAGTCTGACCCAGGGTTAGGGAACCTATTTTTCACTGTAGTCACAGGTGTGACAAATGATATGTGTTTACATATAGGCCTACATGCATATAAAAATTGGCAATTTTTTCCTCTTTTGATCAGCTTCTGTAACACCCTCTGATTTCCCTCTTAACTCAAGAACCTAGACTCATTATCAACACTATCAAGTGGACAATCCATCCGCAATTACTATCGATGGCTATTATCGCTCTCACCTCTCAAATGGACATGCATCATTAGTTTGCATTCTTATTTTTTCTAAAAAAAGAAATAACTCGTGGTCTATAGCAAACTGCAACATTGTTGATCGGCTAAATAGTAATAAATCATTTTGGCGGAACATTACGAAAAGTCGCATTGCTTCATATTAAAAAGGAATTTTATTTACAAAAAAGTGTGTAAAGTGGACCAGAGCAAGTTGTGACAATAACAATAATCCATGTGTGTTAGTCGCTGAAAAGCATTGCAAATTTTGACTTACTGTAAACAAAATTTTCGAAAATACAACTTACATTTCTATGAACATTAAATACTGCATGGTTACGCTGGTACGCAAAGGTTTATTCTGATATCACATGGAACATTTCTTTCCAAATACAATGTGCCAAAAGTTCATCACAGCTCATGAGATATAATGTATTTCGAGATCCCCAGTTTTCGCATCCACGAACGTAACATAAAATGTGTTCAAATTATAATAAAAGCGCATGTTTTTGGCCGTCTAGATTATATTATCCAATTTATGGAATTATACATTTGTGATTGTAAACTTTTTATAAAGTCATATACGAAAATTTACATAAAACCAAGTGCTGTGGTTATATACATGTAGTTTATTTACAAAACCAAAATATTTTGACATCGTATATTTTGGTTTATTTGAAATGGTACAAACGTGTTACGTATGATTTGTATAAATACGTATACAGCGTATACTCATGATATTCATTTCAAATTTAAGACTCAATCACAAATGTTTTTATACTCAAGCATTAGACAGAAGAGATGCCAAGGTGTCTTTTTCTTCTGCATGTTGATTAAATGAAGTTGACCCGTAATCGCATAGAAAATATGGTCGTAATTTAGGTGATAATGAATTATGAAAGTATTTCACCAACGGTGGAATGTATTTCTGAAATTTCATATCCGATACCTCTTTGCCTGAAAAATAGTTCTGCATTATTTTACGGTTCAAAATATAATTTATATTACAAACAGGAAATAAAATAATTACCTAAGCAAAATGTTAGAATAACGCAAAAAATGATTGGCATCCAGTAGATAATGCATCCAATCCATAGATAAGATATTTGGGCAAAAGGAAATATCACTTTCCTGAAAAAAATAGGTGAAAATATCGTAGGGAATTAAGTGATTTTATAAAACTTGTACGTTAAATGAAATAGTTCAATGCTTACAGTGATGACAGTGCGTGACTGATTCCATCGTTATTGTATGTGAGGGCTTCCTCCAGTGCTGTCTGTGACGTTCCGTTACTTAAGTACGTTGAAAGTATTGGAACGCTGTCAGTTAGATTTTCCCTCAGAAACGTTAAGGAGATATTGCCAATTTCTTCTGAGACACAACTTTCTGTGCTAAATGTTTTGCTTAGCTCAGTTTTTGGAAACAGCAACCCCCCTGCCATCAGCCATATTCCAAAGATGATGGTAAAGATGAATGCTATGATGCACCCCTACAAGGTTAACAATGGATTATACTATTTATTTATGTCTGTTAAAGTAGTTCATTATCAATTGTCAAGTTTTAAATTTCAGTTTCAGTGGATTGATAGATAAAAATCTAACTTTTAGCTACTGTAATCTTAAAATTAGCGCAAATATTGTCTAGGTTAATTGCGTAAATATCTAATATCCAGAACAATTTTCCTCTATGAATACAAGCATCGAATACTTACTTTTCTATTGGCTTGTGGACAGCAGATTCCAATTGTAAAAAGTGCAAACAAAGGACACGTAACAATAGCAGCTATTACTACAGCAGCCTAGTAAAAAACAAGAAGTTATCAATAATGCACTTAGTAAAATTAACGTTCTTCAATTTTGGTGTCACATCTTTGAATACATGACACCCAAAGTTACTTTCAATGAAAAAATAAGCACGTCATTGTGAAAGATTACCTGTAAAACGTTTGGAAAGAGCTGAGTCAGAAGTACTCCAGCCATCGATAACATTCCAAAAATAAGTGCTACAAGAATTTGCAAGAGTAACAAACCAAAGTTAATTCAATCGAAGAAAACAAGTTAATGTATATAGTTCAATAAAATACGTACAGAGGAATTTGCAAATGTTAGTCTGCTTAGTCTCTGTCATATCGGAGTGCATCGGCGTTATAAACGTTTCCATACTTATGGCTGCCCATGAATTGACTGCTGATGAAAGAGTACTGTAATATTAATGCAGATGAGTAAGAGACAATAGGAGTGCAAATGACATTACTGCTATGTAAAACAATTACACTGTAATTCAATGGTATATCCTTTTAAATTATGGATTAAATATAAATTCTGTATTACGGGATAGAATCCTTCAGATAGCAAACAAATCAGCCTAGAACCTTATATTGTCAGAGATGCTGACAACATATCGTGCAAAACTTGTTAACTTGATCGAATAAACTTGTTTTTTTAAGTCATGCATAGGCATAAGTCTATAAACTTGCCTAACATACAGTGCATGTATTATGTTGAGCTTAAGTCAAAGTATGTTAAGCAGGTTTTCATAAAGACGTTTTTTTAAGATTCGTTTAACTTCAAATCTGCATGTAATTGTAGTGATAATATTAAAACTGCAAGTACCCTAGTGGTAATGTTTAGAAAATGATATTTCGACGAAAATAAGCAGCATATTCAATTTTTAAACAGTCTATTCATAGTGTTTTCGTGTTTTTTTTTTTAAATATGATTTAGATGAAATCTTTCTAGGAAATCGAGCTTTGTATTTTTAACTCTTTACATAGCAAAAAAAAGGAAATTACCTTAAACTAGCTGAAAGTATTCCAGCAAAGTAGAGTCCAGGAAGGCCTGGATATTTATGAAATGTGAACATAATATAATATGGCACCAGCTGAAAAGACGTTAAACGATATAATTCAGCGAGTTCATTTCTGTAAATTTCGCGTGGTATTCTCTTTCTTAAAATTACAATATACCTGGTTAATATTGCTGATTCTTCCACTCATCAATGGATCGCATGTGTTGAAAGTAGTGTATGCCAACATCCCCAAGTAAACAAGTAAAGTGTAGCCGATGGCCGTAATTATCATGCTCAGTGTATTGACTCTAGATAAGTGGTGGAATATGCAAAATAACACCAATTAGAAATACACTCAGGTGATTTTAACGGTTAAACAGATTTTCTCATTTCATACCTTTGGGCCTGCTTTAGGGTGGAACAGGCCATTATGCGCTGCATTACAGATTGATTCATAGCCAGAAAACTAATGTAAGTAAATGTCCATCCTATGGTGTCGCTCCAGAATGTATGAGTCAAATTGGGATTCATTGAAAAACTAGAACAAGATTGTTTTCCCTGTTTATACATGTACATGTTCAAACACGACCGGTGAGAGTCAGTTGCTTCACTTCGATAATTTAATCGACAATTAAGGAAACTTTTTACATTTGATTTCTATTGTTAACCTGTAGGCCTACTTGGCCGCTTTTTAAAGTATAGTTAATTTAAACGGTATGGCAGTGCGGTGTAATTGTTTTATTATTACTATTATCATCATCATTATTATTAGAGCACCGGTCTAACGACAAACGTGTTCAACATATTTTGAAAAATCTTATACAGAATTCTTCTTTCGTTTATCATTTAGAATGTCATTAAAAAAATGAGCGTTGCATCTTACTTCATAAGCGTAGTATCATTCCTTCCCACATTAGTCGCCCACACATTTTCGATTCCTCCTATGCTGATTGTGCCAACAGTCAGGAGAATCATCAGTGCGATTATCATTTGCAGGCCCTGAATGGTATCTGCAAACACTACTGCTCTCATGCCTCCCTAAAAGAAAAAGTATAAATAATAGACACGTGTTCTGCATGAATAATGAATATTTTGCCAAATGGCCATTCTAATCTCAAGGAGATAAACTTTTGTTGTTTACGTTTGTGAAAAACTTTTTTCAAAATTTCACTAAGATTATAATTCGTGATAGCATACATCGTAAATGTACGCGTTTTATGTTCGATTGATCAGAAAAGTTTCGATTATGTACAATTTCGTGACAAAATTCAAGACACTGTCTGTCAAGGCAATACATTTAAATTTGTTGAGGACATCCCGAAAAATAAATCATATTTTTTTTTTAAACACGAAAAACACTATGAATAGACTGTTTAAAAATTGAATATGCTGCTTATTTTCGTCGAAATATCATTTTCTAAACATTATCACAAAGGTACTTGAAGTTAAACGAATCTTAAAAAACGTCTTTATGAAAACCTGTTTAACATACTTGTAGACATTTATTGTTATAGACGTATCATAAATTTATGATGGGATACTTACAAATATTGTGTAGACCAGACATAAAACGGTAATTGTACTGATGATCAGCCATACATTAATTCCGGTTACTAAAATAAAATTGTATATAAATGTTAAGAACGTTTCTACGGTGGTTTGTTTTTTAATATAGCCTACTAGGGCGTACCTAAGCTTAGAGCGGTGGCTGGTCCATATATCTGTATGCTCGAAAATGTTACCTGAAATGAGATCAAGCAGAACGATATCGTCAGGAACATAAAACACTTAGTACCAACCGAAAGGAAAATAAAATATGATATCCGATTAACCTACCGAAATGGCGATGTACACAAACGTCACAACATTTTTTAAAGTCCTGTTATATCGAATTTCGTAAAACTATCGATGGAACAGAAAAAAACAAGGCTCTATAGCATGTATTCTATCATAAGCAGTACATTGATAGACACTCAAGAGGCATACTTCAAAAATATTTCCACTTTGTAGCTGAATAAATGTAGGGGCTACGAAGTAATTGATGACTGGTATTAAGATGATGAACACAAGTACGGTCAGGAAAGGTTGAAGTCCACTAGTGTAGATTTCAATAGGAAAGCCTGTTTTATAGAAACATTATTCATCAGCACAAACAACTTTAAAAAACTGCAATAAAATCGGTAATTTATATGTAATAAAAACATGTGTTGTCTCGTGTATGATCACAAGATTACCATACAGTATAATGCATATGTATTTGAAATGTACATGTATAGTACAAATATAAATGCATCTGGTGTAATTAATTTAGATGTTAAATTAATGTTGCCATAAAATGAATAAAGGTGGTAATGATGCCTTACATTTGCATTGCTATTTAAAACATTTGCATTTAAACATTTAGTATTTAACATTAAGCATTTAAATCTAAGAAAAAAATTCATGAGATAACAAATTGTCGTTCTTCTGAATTTTGTCATGAACAAGTACTGTTCATGTTCTTTCGATTTCGATTAAAAATTATAGCGGACTTATTTCTATCAAATTCAGGTTTAAAACATAAAACAACAAAATTAGTTCATTCTAGTTTTTATTAAATAAATGTCAAAAACGACTAATGTATTAGTTCTTAACCTTTATCTTTATCAGTATTACACAGTTTTTGTTAATCCTTTGAACTAGACAACACGTGTTTCCTTGCCATGAATGTCAGGTAATGTTACATGCGGCTTACCTATGAAGAAGCCTGAAGCAGTTATGGTGGCAAACGTTGAAATGATGATAGGAAACGGCGATATTTTTTTGCTCCCCAAAAAATACTCAAAAAATGACGATTGTTTTGTTTTAAAACAGCCATTGTATAATCCAAAAGTTACCGAAACTATTAATGTTGCGCACACGATGACATAATCCCATATAGACAGGTACATAGCCATTGTTGAGATTGCAATATGCAATTTGTACACCGTCTGTTGTTTATACAACAGTATTTAAAAAAGCAAAAAAAAAGTTTGTTAAATTTCAGCTTGAAGCTTAAGCTTATTTTAAAAATTAAACACAAAGCTAGCGTGTAACGAACAGAACGTTTTGAGTGTGTCAACTCGTTCTAAAAATCATCTACCACCATGCAGATCTTTTATACCGTGGTTTGCTTAAGGAAAGTCAGATAAAGATAACTTGTTTGGGTTTTCTCCAGAGGTGATTTGGTGGTTGACATCTACGAACGTCATAGGTGCATTTGGATACGTAATGAAAGGTCAACCTACATGTGTATATTTTGAGAAGGAAATTTCTATTTTCGGAAATATCCATTTTTTTATTATATCGTTACTCTGAATTTCTTGTACTTCCTTGTCCGTTATTGTATTTACAGACTTTGTTTTCATCTAAAATAATTCCTAGTATAACAAACTGGTTATTTCTTAAATTTAATAAACGTTTCCAAGTAACGCTCGTACCTGTCAGTCACTATCTGTGTTCAGTTTTGGGCGTTTCTTTCTGGTTGTAGCCTTGTGTGTATTCTTGGAAAATAGTTGATATATGTCTCGTTACGCATTCGTTTCATGAATATGCATTTTTGATTGTTAATTGAATTTTCTTGCGGAATACTTTTTAAAATATTGCTTCGTTATAACATTTCCAATCCTCTTTTAAAAGACGAGAATTGGAAAATCTTTCTGCATACAAATCTGAGGCCAGAATGTTATTGACGCTGAGTCTTGACAGACCTTCAGAAACGACGCACATGATGTACACAATTGAACTAATTCGTTAAACACGCTTTCATTTAAGAAGGTTGTTTATGTTTTCCTACGTTCACTTCACGACTGCCTTCATTGTTCAAGTGCAAGACTTAGTAAAGGGTTCACGTTTTTCTCGGAATTTGTCTTCCCCCAGGCCTTAGCAATGTGCTTTGTTTAGCAAGTGTTTTCCAACCGTTTTACCAACTTCTCATTGGCTCTTCTTGTTTCTCGATTTCTATAAAATAAGGTGTTCTTTACTGAGAATATTTTGAAAAAGAGATAATTTTATTCTATTAAAATAGAAATACGATGTAACGAACTAGTCGAATAAAGCAAGGACACTAAAATTCACTGGAATTCACTAACGCGAATTTGTTGTATTTTGCACGAAGTAATATCATTCAATGCAAAGTCTCGAAAACGTCAATCACTACATGTGAAGTATTGTGATATTCATAATGTTGAAATGAGTTTCCTTTATGACGGACACTGCCTTAAATTTACCAGGGTTTATTTTTTATTTTAAATCATATTATATTTTTATATATTATATTAAATTTACCAAATTTAACATTGGATATAATAAACCATAGGTATTTTGCTTTTCGTATGACGATGAATCAATCATCAAGATCACATATAAAAGACTGTCGGTGACTGTTACCTATTGGTGGAGTTTTCCCCTGGTTCACCGTCCCCAAATCACCTGGAGCGTATGCATTGTAATGACCTTTGGCTGTAAGTGTTTATATTGTTAAACCCTGCCATACCTTTTCGAATTCGAATAAAATTTATTATTATTATTATATATTATATTATAGTGCCAGAGTGGGCAGCCTGGTCGCCAATCGCCACAAGTGGTGAATGGGTTAGAAGCTGTGGCGAAATTGTATTTCCCAGGGTGCACGAGAGTGCCAAACGGAGGAATTGGAATCTTATCAAATATTTGCTCATACCATTTGAAAACTAGCATTCATAATTTGTGTATGTTTCGATAGTTTTAAGTTAATTAACTTTCATATAATGTTTCTTTATTTATTAGAACTTCTAATGCTAAACCATTTTTATGAAAATGCAACCAAATTCATCTCCTGTGAAAAGTCCGCAATTTTTTTCAAAAAAATTGATTTTACAATTCGCTTCTCTAGGGCGCTAGTAATTTTGATTATTTCAAACAATTTCGTCTTATGGCTTTCAATTAATTAATAAATTTATAAGAAATATTGTTCATGATTTGTGATTCAAGTTTGCGAAAATACCCCTGATAGAGGTTTAGAAAAATGTGGGATAAAATCAATAATTTGCGGTCATTTTTTTAATTTCGCCTGCAGCATTCCTCTTATCATCATGAGACACGGCGTTCCATTTCTTGATATTCTTCAGCAATGTTTATCAAAGAAATATAGGCCAAAATCCTTACTTGTGATTAATTTTTCAAAACGTTTCGCCTAAGGTACTGCATTAATTAATAGAGAGGCACAGAAATGTTTTACTTTTCATGTAAATGGAAAGATCGAAGTCAGCATAGAAAGTATTTAAACTTTTCATGGAATTGGGGCCTACGAAGTCATGCATCAGCCACTCCTGGCAGTTAAATAATTTCGTTATAGCAACCACGTGTATGGTATAAGAGTATGCATTTATCTTCGATAATTGTTTTCTTTATTTCAAGGCACGTTATTGTTTAGCAAAAACTGGGCAAGTTGTCTAAGAAGTCCGAAGGGAGCGGCCGGAGGTGTCCCTTCTCCTTACTCATGGAAAAACGACTGAAAATTCTTGAAAATTCTCTATTACCCTGCACGAATCCATGAAATTTTGCTACATGTTTAGCGCATGCTTGGACCGGAGTAGAAATAACAAATACATTCGTTATTTATTTCCTTTTTAAAAGCACAAAATTCAGTGATGTTCTAGGTATTCAGGACATCACATAAAGGGCAATAAGGGCAGGGAGGTGAGTCAGATGACTCAATTTCTTTTTTGGACGAGTACGTCCGAAATCCTCGTCAGAAATGGACGAACTGGATAAATTTGACTTTCTTGGAAGTCCGTTAATGAATTTATTGTTGTTAATTGGTGGAAAAACAG
>JAQIXS010003704.1:0-17271 GCA_034700785.1 Rossiulus vilnensis | reverse complement strand
AGGCTAGTAATAATAGCAGGTATGGGCAACCTTACAATTCATCCATGTACATCAAGCACATACCAAACCACACAGAGTTTCGATCTAGCACGCACATTTCGCTGAATACCGAATAATGAATTCTACGTGGAAAAGTGAAAGGAATGAAAAACCGAAGTAAAGAAACCCGGAAATGTTGAAGGACAATGTATGCATTATTACAACAAAAGATTTTTTCAGTAGTGGGTTTCCACTATTGTCATAAATAAATCTTATCACCAAACCGTTGCTAACATGAAAGTACATTTTACGGTAATTAGGTCCACATGTGAGCACTGAAATGGATCGCTCAAAAAAAAACCACAGCGGTCACCGAAATCTGCAAAATGCCGACAAGTCACGCTTTTGCCATTCAAAACATTAGTTATCATCCAACGGGTCAACATGATGTACGCATTGGTAATAAATGCACATTATAATAATCAAAATTCTGCATGTTGAAGACATACTCAAAGATGAAACAGTTATACCGTTGACATATTTGACGTTGTGTACTTGGAAAGGAATCAGCATGAAATTTCAGGGCATATTTATCGTTTTTTGTTGAGCTTTCTCGGAACAAAGAAACGTACGAATTGAGAATAAAAACAAACAAAAGATTATTGTATGATTAATTCTTTGATGCACATTATGTATTAATAGTGACAGCTTAGAGTCATAGAACTCAATTAAATGATTAAAAATTAACCAACATTGATTTGAGCGCGTAATTACGGTCGTTTTTGCTATAATTATGTTCTTTGTCGAAGATATGAAATCGCTTGGCATTTGAAGCTGATTTGAGGATAAATCTAGCTCACAAGGATTGACACCTACCAATCAGTTTAATTACACTTGACAGATGAATTAATTCATTATAGTTACACGCATTAACATATCGAAAGGCGTTCAAATGAGATTGGTAATATCTATACACGCAAACAAGATGGAAAACAATAGTTACCGATCTTTATTAGCAATTATTGACGTTGCGTTTTAATAAAAGTTGCAACCTAATTGTGACCGGTAAAGCGAAAATATTCGCTTACGTATGCAAACATTATACTTGTACATGCAAATAGTATGCTTAGTGGCATATGTCTATATTTATTTATACGAAATGCTGGCATGGAGGTTTCGTGTGCTCATAGTCCCCAGGTGGTCAATGAATTGCTTATCAAGAATTCACGAACATGATTAGCATTACCATCGAATATTGTTATATCACATTTTATATCAGAATATTGTGTTATCAGATTTGAATAGAAAAGGGCATGGAATAAGTAAGAAGAAATTCACGTGGTTGTGATACAATACATCGATTGTTAAATTGTTGCAAAGATAAGCAATACCGTAATAGTCAAGCCTAATTGAACTATTGAACTAGAAATACATACAAAAGTTGCACCAATTATAAACATCAAAGCCATGAAACAAAAACATCAAATCGTTCTTTCAAAAAATAGATGGTACGTTATAGTATTATATACCAAATCTTTATATACATGTACAAACAGTATACAGCACAATTAATTTATCAATGCAATATTCCTAAATAATAAGTTCAGCTAGTCTTAATTGAGTTCAATCAAAAATGAATATGCGAACTAACCGCAGAATAGAAATTATAGTAAATTTTATTAGCATCTCGTAATAAAAAAAATCCTTTAAATGTATTCAAAGTTGTAAATACTAGCATAGGAATTGTTGGTCCTTAGCAAGTACATGTGTTTGATCCTAAGCATTGATAAATTCGGGTGATTGACTAATTTGTAAGCATAATCAAAGACTGGTTAAAATCCGATTTATTCGAAGACATAAGTGAGATACAGTAATTCACAACCGTATATGTCCTCGAAAGCTGTTTTTATTTTTATAAGGATTTATTGGGCAATTAAAAGATATGCCCTTTGTTTTCTTATCGTAACATTTTAATTATACACCTCTATTTTGTATATGTGTGGTTAATGTTTTGCTAACATGAAGAAAGTCTTGGTGGTAAATTTCAATGAATACAAAAAACCTACTTCCGAAAAAAATAACTTACAAACAAGTTTTCGTACCTGCATGCATATACATTGAACTAAAATGCAATATCTCATTAATTTATGGAAGATCTTTGCAGTATGATTCTTAGGCTGGCGTCATAAAATTCAATCACCTTTGCTTCATCATTAAATTTTAGTCTGAAAACCAATTATTAAATAAACCTTACATCAAATGCAAGACCAGTAGCATTTCATACTGCCATCAAAACTGAACGAGATTGGCTTTCCAGATTTAACAGCTCTACATTAATTGGGTAGACCTTGAATGCATTAATGCTCAGTACCTTGTTGTAAAAGTAGAAGTAGGTGCCTCATTGCATTCATTAATTGGCCTTCATAAGTTGATGGCTGTAATCTCTAACCCATCACGAAACGTCGGTTTAGAAAAAAAAGCTTAAATTGTACATATTGTATGCCAGAATTTGTACTATTTTTAATGTAGAAGAAAAGGAGTGGAAACGTTTCAGATGGTTTCATCGCAGGTCTTGGAGGCCATGGTTGAAGGCCGTTTGAAACCGAAACGAAATATAATGCAGGGGATGTGCTTAAAAGACGATCCTTAAATTGATGTCTGGGAAGTCCTTTTCATTGTTTCTAAAATGCAGTCGACGATAATGAAAAACGTGAGGTGGGCGAAGTCAACACGGATAAATTATAATGAATTTGAAAAATATAGGTTAGCATTTGGCACTGAATGCTTTATATGCGGGCATTCCTAGGCATTCAAAGTTTATATCTAGGGTGTGAAATGTGGACAGAGAAATTTTAGAAAGTAGGCAAGGATCTTCATTCCACTTTCACCAAACCTAAAGGGAATCAGACGTAAGACCTGGATATTTTATTGTTCCAAAATAGGGCAAATTTAATATGGTTTAATATGGTTTAAGTTGTCAAATGATTGCGCTGCTGCGGTAATCATTTGCTACACATCACGAAATCACGTGGACATATAACCCAAAAGGATCGACCATATAATACGTTATCGTTGCAAATGTTTCAAATATTGTAACGATTTATCTGTGCTTTATCTTAAATAAGCGAGATATTGCGAGCTTCAAAAAAGAAAAGCTTTCTTATTATATAAAAAAGGTATGCTAAGTTACTAAAAATGAATTCCTATTTAAAAGTTGAAATGCAGATAAATGTCAAAACTTATATGTATATATAACAATATTATACAGTGGGTACCGCTTACTGTGATCAGGTTGCGACCAGGCTGTGTTGATGACAAGAAACGGACGATTATAAAAGCAAAACGCACAGAAAAATCAAATAAATACACTGTAGATGTGTAATTTGGTCGTTCAATATCTAGATGTATGTTATCTACATGAACAAATTATGCATAGACTTATTCATCTTTACCGCCTCGGCGTTGCTTACTGCAGCTTACAGTCTTCCTTGCTTCTCAAGCTCAGAACGATTCTTCAGAAATTTGCATAGATTGATTGAGAAATTTTCAACTGCAATGTTGTATTTTATTGGCTGATTTTGGGCAACTCGTCATAATGTTCTAAAATTGCAATAATTCCATTCATGCTCAAATCCTTCCGTTTTCTTTAAAATTCCATCATTTTAATACTAAGGGTTTTGTCAAAAAGTCAAATTTATAAATATATGGAATTATCTTTCAAAGCATATTATTTCGAAATATATCCCAAAATCTTTGTCTTTAAAAATGATGCTTATGCCGATTATTTCGAGGTGACTTTCGCTTACGGCGTTTCATTATTAAAATAATGGTATTTGTAAAGAAATTTAGTATAAATGTATCGGTTTAATCCCCAGATTTGTAATAAACATTTTTCAAATTTTTCACCTACACCGTTCATTTAATAAAAACAAAACATTTAAAAAACAAAAAATAGTTGTGACGCAATGGTTCCCAACGACTCACCTCTATATAACTCTCATTTTCAATAGCAACACAGGTTTTCATCTCAAAAAGAGTGCCAGCCAAGGTTTAAGGCCCTCTTTCCATCCAACACAAACAATGTATTTTTGCTCGCTTTTCAATAAAACGTTTTGTTCAGAAATTCACTTCTAATAAAGGAAACGAGAACTATATCACAACCACATTAATTATATAAGAAATCATCACACTTCAAGTACATTATAACCAATATTGCAAAAATGATCAAATCAAGATTTTCGCTATACAATTGTACTAGTAGAATTGCGTATTTTCATGTGACGTACACTTACTGTATACTATATAATTTCAGGAAACCATTTGCAAGAATCGAAATAGAAATCAAAAGCTGAAATAATTTAAATAATGCGGTTGCGATTTTCTATTTGAAATATACATGAGCTGCAAAATAAACAATTTCTTACATGTAAATATTCAATTATTTGCATTTCGCCGACATGTCGTTTCTCGAATAATCCAAATTCGCTAATCCATTAACGTAACACTATTGCAAAATCATCCTGCCAATCTTCTACACAGTCCGGTTAAATCTAAGGATTTAGAAACAACGTATTATTTTTCTACAATAGTCTAGACGTCTTAGTTATTAATTGCACGCGTGTGAGATCTTCCTGAAGTATGTTAGTAAGAGACTGAGTTTTAATAGGCCGTTTTTGAATTCTTAAATTCTTTAAATTTGATAAAAAGGAGCCGCTGGCTTAGACCGTGATAATTAATGACCATACCATTAGCTTTATGAACTGGCTCGGAGATTAAAATTCAAGACAATATATTCAAACTAATTACAATGTTGTTGAAGCCTCAGACGCACTCAACTAGCTCATTGTATTCCTCGTGTTATTAATAACTAATCCTTAGTTTAAATCATATTTGCCGGGATTAAATGAAGAGCTGAGATAATCCCGACACTACGCGAGAAACCCATGCAACAGCAAACTTGTTTCTGAAACTGGTCATGTTTTGACCTATAAAGACCAAGTTGAATTTTACACCATAACGTACTGTATATTCCTGCCGAAAGTCATTTTAGAAATTAAATTAAAAAGAAACTTGATTTCAACTGCACGTTACTACTGATTATGGCGCTTCAGATAACAGCTTCTTAGAGACTATACAAAAGTTCAAAAAAGATTTTCGCGCCACTTTGAGAAGGTTTAATTGGAAACCTCTTTCGTGTTTCAAAGTTTGGGTATAATGATAACGCTTTATCCTTTGGCAGGTAACGTCCTACCGCGAACGTTTGAAATGTAATATGAACATGTGATCTTTATTTGATCCGGTATTTAACGCCGTACTACAAAGCGGAATGATAGATTTGAAAGTTTTACAAAACTTGGGGTATACCCTATAAGTAAATAAAGTATCTTACCATTTACGTGATTAAGATTGGTGATTGTAACTATATCTGATAACCTCTTTAAATTCGCTGGCAAAATGAATTAAAACGTCATCAAATGTATATTGTATTTGTTGGAAAAGTTACAAAAATCTCGATCTGTTAAAAACCATGTCAACAGATGCCGCTATATGAGACAATTTAGAGACAATTTGGATGTCATTTACGTTGTAATATGAAAATAAGACGGCACCTGTTAGGGACATGACATCAATTTTTGGCCATTTGCCCTATTAATTATAATTATTTGAGGAAAAATAAAACCGTGGGACGCTCATGAGAAGTGAAATTTACATTAATAGGCCCTATCAATACACCGGAAAGTATGCAGGATTAAATAAATAAGGATCGATCACAAAAAACACAAGATACGGTACGTTATAATGCTCTGTGAAATGTAATGTTAATAGCACAGGCCTAAGTTATGTGAATGGATTTTTTTAATTATTTAAAGGTTAAATATGTATAATGTTCATTGTTCGCAGGAATGCGCAGTTTTCCCTCCAAATCTAAAATATGCATTTAAGTAAAACAAAATAGGGAAATGAGGCAAGCATTGATGATTGTTAATTGATAATTGTTTGGTTATTAGTGTAATTTATGGGTAGTATAACAGATGCCGCTATATGAGACAATTTAGAGACAATTTGGATGTCATTTACGTTGTAATATGAAAATAAGACGGTACCTGTTAGGGACATGACATCAATTTTTGGCCATTTCATGTAACATAGACATTTTGTGCTACAGTGGACGAGGTGGAGTAAGGAATGTCCAATCTGGATAACAATGTATTAGAAAGGGTAAGGGAGGCTTCAAAATTCTACTTATTCGACATCAATGTTTCCATCATAAATAATGTTTTTACCCTAATGTTTCTATCGTGCAACTTATTTGAATTAATATTTGTCGGGGATAAAAACCCTATCCATTTAATGCAAAACAAAGCTAAAATTGATTTATATGGTAATGATATTGATAATTTATTGTTTTACATCTCATTATGAAACATTAACTTATCTAGCGTGCCGTATCACCATAATAATTCTATTATTTAATAGATTTTGTATCAATAATTGTCGACGATTGTCGTCAATTTGACATCTATTATGACAGCAAAATTATATATAGCAGCCAACCGAAGCAATTAGTTTTTTTCTCAAATTATGTAGTAGACACAGAAATCAGGTTCCGATTAGACAATGCAAAGTTTAAACATGCGTACGAATTTTGTCAAATTACACGAGCAAACCTCAATTACCAAATAATGGACCACGGAATGTTTTTAAAGCGAGAAACACTTTCAAGTCTGTCATTATTCGTCAGATGGTTGTTTGATACATGTACATACAAACAAATGGTTCGCGGCAAACCGTACACATGCATACACCGGCTGTCACCTTTCCAAATCACTACATTTTGTACCGAGAATTGAATCGATCCATAATGTTAGACGTATTACCACAAAGTATTTATGCTTGATTGAACATTACATTTGTAAAAAGAAATTACTGTACAAAGTTAAATCGCCCATGATTTAGGTATATGTAGGTCAACGTCAGATTCGACTTTGATCACTGTCGATTAAAAGAAGGTTACGCAATAGAATAAAACCGACAACCATTTTTCAGGAAAATTGCAAATATTTATATGCACTGAGCAATTGATGAGAAACGGTTTACACACTGTTTTTCGAAAAACTCTTGTCAATATATGATTAAAAAATAATGATACATAGGTCTATTATGGTATTTTCACCACCTACTGTAATCAATTAAATTGGGGGAGAAAAGCTCGATGAATCCAATCACTATTCTGTATTCAGCGCAAACGTTCCGATTTAATTTAAAAACACAATACATGTATACGACTTACATGCACATGAAAATTGTTGTACTTGCCTCGTTTACCAAATCAATGTAATACATGGAGCTCTGAAGCAAAAAACAATCGGCATTTTCTTAAATTTCAGTTACATTGGCTATTAAATAATTTAATTATTAATTATAACTAAACTAATTAGCCTGATTGGCTAATTTGATAATTTTTTATCACAGTAATCTTTATTTTATGCATGCACATTTTGAAAGCTTACAATGCACTTGCCTATACTCTTCTCATAATATTAATACCTTTAAATAAATAGTTAGCTCTACATGAACTATTTAAATTAGTAAAAACAGACGTGATAAAGTAATGTCTATCAATTTTAAGGAATTACAGCATCAATAAAAAAACCACTGATAAATTTAGAAGGAGTGACGCTGCCAAAAAAAAAGGTAGGAGTACTGGCATGATGCTCAAGACCAGGTGCGGATCGAGGAAGATGGAGCTGGACACACCAGACACCTCTATGATTGTTTAGAAAATGTAAATTTATCGTTTAAATTTCTACAATCTTAACAATAATTTTGCGATTTAATTACATGTATTTTAGCAGGTAACGCAGAGATGTTATTTTTAAATAAATGTAATAAAAAAACTTTGACTTTGGAATATTACTTAATTAAAGTTTGTGGATAACAGGTTACATGGATATTATCATTAATAATTTTCAAACTGTTTGTATTTGCCTTATAAAAGAATTAAGTTGAAATGATTTAGATGGTGTTAAGACTGTTTAAATGCATGTAAATTCGAAGTATTCGCGTTTTACGATCAGCAAACTTGAATGTATTTGCATTTTATTATAAATGGAAATCAAGGTACTTTGTTATTTTATAATAAGAAAGGTAACTTTCTTATAAACGTAAAACCATTACGTTGCGCTACTTCAAGAAATAAAATATGCCGCAGCCGGACATCTTGAATATAATAATCAAGTTGTTTCATTAATTGATATTTATTTCCCTATTGTAAAATGTAATTAATTTTCTTGGTGCTTCAATAGGTCACCGTGATTTCGATGTGTGTACCTCAATTTAGTTATCTGAAACATAAAACAATAAAACAGAAAAAAATTAATCGAGGAGTTTAACGTTCAAAAGCTTCTAAATGTAGGTTTCTTCGTCTAGGTTGTCAAGATTGCTTTGAAATTCGTGGTATAGCTAAAATGTTTCTTTAACTGTATTATCAAATGTAGACCAACCCTTGGCTTATCAGCTTTAAAGATTATAAAGTTTTAGCCTTAAAACCGTTAGGCAAATTTCTATACAGGGACATGCAATTCAAGCCTACATGAACTACAAGAGTAAACAGATACCACAAATACGATACGTTCAAACAAAGTAGCTCACGTGCAACAATGAAGTAAGATGGAAAAACGTGTTTTTTTTGTCACGGAAGTTAGCATTTGATTTGAGCATGAAAAGGTTACAGCATAGGACTAGAACACGTTTAAATACGAGAAATAACTTAAAATGTTGATTGTTCCTTGAACATTATTTTTTAATGTAACCTAGGCCAACAGCATTGGGTCGCATAAGAATGGCCATTTCCATCGCGTTTAACAAAATCAAAAAATAGGACGTTACCCGTCACTTTTCAGAAACAAACTTTAAGCAAGACCACTGCTAATTTAAAATTTCAGCTCAGATTATCGTTTGAGAAAGACATGTTGAGTTATGCATGCCTAAACCATACGCGCTAAACTAATCAAATATTCCCTATCAAAATTGATTTCTTATATTTTTACTGAGTGCACGTTAGTTAATGCGCTGTTAATAACAAAAAGGAAAAGAGAAACTTAAATTAAATTGACACTGAAGAACTATTTTTATAATTATTATCTTATGATTATTGCACTGCTTGCTTTTGCCCTATTTGAGACAATCATAATAATAAGCCAGAGGCAGCTGAACTTAGTTTTAGATTTAAAAATGCCACTAATTGCAGTGGAGATACCCTGATCGAGTTTAAAATGTTTTCCCGGACAGTTTTATCTCGGTTTGTTATTTTTTCAGAAGGAAAAAAATATTACATTACAGTGATTTTTTTGCATTTATGCAGACAGCAATTAATCAAATGTTTAAGGATGGCCTAATTATTTTTATATTTTTCTTTAAAAAAAGAATATTTCCACAACAATTTATTTGAAACCCATCTACATCTACGTGTATTAGGAGCTATTCAAAAAGACAAGTCTACTACATGGTAAAAATAAGAACATCGCAGCTTTATTTGAAAATTACAACAGGCATGCGCTTTTTTAATTTTTTTAATTTACTCAGAAGTAGGCAATGAACCTCCGGCATCTGCTAACAATTCGGATTTTCGCTCGAGAGCATTGGAACAAAACAACACGATGCTTGACAAACTACAGTCTACTTAATTGTTTTTGCTTGAGAATTATTTTTTATGATTTGAAAGATAGTGAGAACCAGACGATTGTCGACAGTTTTTTCTGTACTAACAATCTTGATGATCCAAACACCTAATGGTCAATTATGGGTGTCTGCCCTTCCGTTTTGTTTTTTTCGTGTGCGAAAAACGAATTCGAGCAAATAGGAAGTACGCCCTTAAATAAATATTTATGGTAAAATTCAATTTGGTTAGAAATTAATTCTTTAATGTATATCGTGCCTTTTATATTAACATGTTTATATTCATTTTTAAAGCTTGCAATGTATATCGGTGAAATTCATTCTCGAATTTGGTCGCAGTTGATCAAGATATCCATTTATCAAAACACTTTCCGATAGAGGGTGAAGCAATTTGGCGTATTACTGCTTCAAATGGGATAAACAGTTCAACAATTATTTAAAGTATTTGAAGGTTTATGGTGCGTAATAAATGGCCTAATGCATGCGAGAATTTCATTTTATGCTCCGCATAATACCGATCGCATTTAAGAGCAACATTCACAAACGATTCCTTAGAGAAAGTACAACTATTAAAAGCCACGTTCAATTTCGTTTAATTTGGGAATATTACGTGTTTCTTTGACGAAGTGGAAACATCGTGAAGGGTTTTAAACGATCCGATTACTCAAGGTTACTGTAGAATCACCACTCTTTAAAAATTGAGCAATTTTACTCAATGATCCAATTTTTATGAAAATATTACTATGCCTGTAATGGTAGAAACCTGCCTATTTTGACCATAAAAAAACTTCTTGTGACAAAAAATAACAGTTCTAACGACTTATAGCATAATAACAATAATAACAATAAATCTTAATAGACGAAAAGAATTACATGCATTTCTGAGAATATATTATGTGGAATAATTTCACATATATCAATGTATGTTATATTAGAAACTGCATTTTTGCTAATAATATACACGATAATATACACTGAATACTGTATATTTAAAGTATCGTAATCTATGACGTGGCAAATCGCGTTTGCAAAATAGGCCTTCCAAAAGCCCATGCATGGAGCATGGTACTCGGTAATAAACATGGGTATCACCAATGAATTAGGGTAAATGACGATATTTAAATCTGCTTTAATGTTATTTATATTAAATTAAAAACTATAAAACACATAATTCTCGAAAGCAAAATAAAAAATAACATTCTTTAATAATTGTATATTCTGAGTACAATGCAAATTTAAGGCACATTTAATCGACACACCCAGTAGGTTTGAAAATGAATTGCATACATAAATTAAGGTAAAGCTATCTTAAAAATTAACATCACAATTGATTAACACAACATTAAATGCATTGAAATTTCAAAAAACTGACGTTAGCTACAAACAGTATTTGTAATTTTATGCTTCCATGAATATTTAACAATAGCCTCCGAATAATAATAATAATAATAATAGTATTATTATTATTCGGAGACTATTATTATAAAGCAGCTTTGACAATAAAAGAGACCACTTTCACCTGGTAGACTGTAAATAATAGAGAGAAAAATAATGAAAACAAGATTTCACATCTCACTCGATAACATCATATTTGTTTCATTTTTACGCCAATATATTGCATATTTCTATAATATAAGCAGATATAAAATGTTCTAAAGCATATAAGCTTTTTACTATACAAAGGCAGAAAGAAACAAAATATATTTCAAACAGTCATGTTTTCTTATCTAGGATTATTATGATTTCTAAGCTTGTGCACGATGATTTAAATAAACTGCCAAAAAAAACTGATGCATATACAGCACATGTATACACATTAGATAAAATGAGCATAGGCGTACGTTTCCTAAGAGATTTTTTAAAAGCAAAACGTATACACAGTGCATGTACGATACTTCCAGCCCATTTAATCACGACCTAAATCTTTTTTTGCATAACATTTAGAAATGTAATCAAGCCATTGGATCTTGAAAAGGCCTTCTGAAAATTACACAATTAATATTGGCTCTGTGCAAAGAATAGAAACCCAGCAAGTAATTAGTTATCTGCATGGCAATCACCAACATTGCCATAACACTTAAGCCACTCACCGTCTTGCTACAAGAAACCTGTTCCACAATTTGGCATGACGGATAATTAGGCTTCACACGCCGAACACAGACTAACTTAAATATAGGTTTATTCAAAAAAACACTTCAGAAGTGATTTTTTTCATCTTTTGTTTAGTTAAAAGAGTGTTTCGCACAGTGAAGCAAAGCATAACATTGCTTTTTTACACTAAACGTGCAATATCTGTATCAGTACCGTCGGGTGATCGAAGAAAAATGCTGTATTAGCAAATTAGCTAAGTTAATAAACAATTGTCTTAAGCCTGTAAAGATTTTTTCCTTCTCTTAAACACAAAAGTCAATGTTCGTTTCCAGTTAGCGAATTATTCTAACAAACCATTATTTTGCATAGTAGGATTTCTGTAAAATTCGTACATTGTTTGTGACAACGTTTTTTACTGATTAATGTACGGTTAGTAAGGCTCATCAATTTAAACGTTATAGAACATAAAATTATATAAAACGAAAGTAATATTTTATGTAATACTTGTGCGGCGATAACATTTCAAGAAATTTCGTTGACGGTCTTAAAGTATATTGTATAATAAATACGATACTAATTCTATTTTGCGTTCAAAATCATAGTTTCACATCTTTAAAATGTAATACAAATTATAATCAAGAGTTGCATGTTTTGACATGTAGCTTTATTTTCTGATATTCTATCGCAGGTCGTAATCAGCCTAAAGATGCAAACACAGCAGAATTCAAAGATTGTTTTTGTTAGAACAACGTGAGAAAATCCTTTTATAATTTCACATTAATAAAAGCATCGACAAAAAACTCGGCCATTAAATTTCCAAACTGGCTTGGTTGAATATTCGTCTGGCAACTTTTCAATGCAATGTTCTACCGATTGATTTTGAGAACATGTGCTATTTTTATGGCTTTGCAATGCCTAACGGTGATCAATCCCTATCGAAATAATGGGAACCACACTTGATGGCAGATATATTGCAATCAACCTGGTTTCAACTTGGAAACAAAGTCTGGGCACCATAGCTATTGTAACCATATATTATAATTAACCTGGAGACCCCCGTTGTTCCTTTTTCCCATAACATCGTGAGGCTTAAACTATGCTGTTGCTTTTTTAAAAACATATTTTCAGACTTAGCTGAGGCACTAGTCTACTTAAAGAGCCCTGAAATAAATAAAAAAGAAACCCACACATAAACTGAGAAAAATCGAAGCCTACATTTGATGGTAAAAAAAAAAAAAATCTCAGGTCAACGACCCATAAATACATTAGAGAAAATGGATAATAGAACTGAGTTATTGTATATTAGCATTATAAAAACATAGATCATTGCAAGATCAATTGGGTTGAAAAGAAAGCTTCTACATAGCTCGAAATTGAACCATTTAATTTTGAGAATTGTATTAAAAATCTGCTTCTTCACAGGTGATATCAAACTTCTTGCGCAATAAATTATGCATAAATTTTGTAAAACGTCTTCAACAAGCATCAGCGTGCTCAGAACAAAATTTTTTAATGAACCGTTAATGAACTGTAGTGATTATGGTGCAGGTCATGCATACATTGACAATAATTAACTACAGTGTATGTACATGTACAAGGGGACAATTCAGTCAAATTCTTCCTGGAGCTTAATTCAAACGCCAAGATCTCATCAATTATTCAGAGCCCGCCATGTCTCAAGACATGTTTCTGCAAAAGCAACGATGTACCTCGAAATATAGAGCGTTTTGGCTGTGTGGGCATTCAATGCAATTCATACCTGTTATGGTGTAAGATTATGCAAATTTTAAAATTAAAAAAGCTTTAGGAAAGTTTCGTCTGACCTCTCAACTCTTTAATAATCGCATCATGCATAACCTCGATGTAAATTTGGTTTTTGCATGCCAATTAATGACCAGAACTGTAAGAGAACGCAATATACTTGTACTTTCCGACACCACGTTCCCACCAGGTCTTCCCCATTTCCACGTTGCAGAGTAATACACTATCTCATTGCATAACCAGCGTGTATGAATTATTCTTTCTTCAATTTTAGTAAAAATATGATCGCAGTTTGATAGATGAATTCTCCTATCGGTAACTTCACGTCAAATGTGGGGCAAAAAATGCAAAAACCACAATAGAGGTAGTGCGTGACGTTAATTTAACTGGCTCAATTTGCTCGTTATTAAAAAATATAGTTCAAAGCGTGAAATAAAGAAGAAAAAAGTGTAAAACGCTAGCGTCTGCGCAAAAGCAGGGGGAGGTTATCTAATTGAACAACAACAAAAAAAAATGGCTCGACGACCGACTTCAGGGTATATATAAGGCGCGTTTCTCTACAAGAAGCACATCACAGCGATCAACTCTCTGTAGACTAAGCACCATGGCTTCCCCTATGAAGTTGGTGAGTACCGAACATGAAATCTACTATTATTTGGAAAACTGTTGCCAATATCGAGCAATGAGGTCCTATTGGCTAGTCTCTTAAAGCTTTTAGATCTTCCTAAAACTAAATTTAACTCAAGCTTTGGAATATGCTCCATAAATACCCTTATTTCAGTAAATGCATGTCCAGCACACCAAAAATCTCCCTTTATCACAGTCTTCCTTAATCCTAGCCTAGACGAGGTTTGAACAATGCTAATGCAATCTGAAATCTAATATAATATTTGAGCTCTATGATAGTCTAAGAAAGTATTTCTCATCATTCTCAGCTTTGTTATTCCAGACATATATCTAGGTAGAGTACCAAAATTCTTCAGAAAACAGTCCAGGAAGTACTTTCCATCACTTTAAGCAAGCCAAAACAAAAGTCTGTCCACGCATAGCTATAGAAGATTCAGGAAAGATGGTGGCATTTGCCCATGATATATTACCAAATAACATATCACTTAAAAAGTTTAATGCATTAAGAATTACATTTACAAAAAAAGGAGAAGGCTGCTCTTGACTGTCATTCGAGAGACAAAATCTGGAAAAGATCTTCCTGTTTTACGTGTCTTTCATCTCTTTTCAGTCCATCTGCGCACTGCTGCTCTGCGGAGCCGTTCTCGTTAACGCCGGTTATGGTGGTGGTGGCGGTGGCTACGGAGGCGGTGGCGGTGGCTATGGCGGCGGTGGCTACGGCGGTGGCGGCCATGGTGGTGGCGGATATGGTGGCGGTGGCCACGGAGGCGGTGGATACGGAGGCGGTGGCCACGGAGGCGGTGGATACGGAGGCGGTGGCCACGGAGGTGGTGGATATGGAGGCAGTGGTGGCTACGGAGGCGGTGGCCATGGAGGCGGTGGCTATGGAGGTGGCGGCCACGGAGGTGGTGGCTATGGCGGTGGCGGCTACGGCGGTGGCGGCGGCGGTTATGGCGGCGGTGGCCACGGTGGTGGTGGCGGATACGGCGGATACAAGAAGTAAGCAGAGGAATTTTCTGCAGGAAGTCTCCAAAAAATAATTTATTTCAGAAGATGTCATTTCGAACCACCAGATGAGAAAAAAGCCTTCGTTTGCTACAGCGATGGAATGGCTCCGTGCAGTTCCGCTCTACAATTAATCGATCTTGCGTGAATGACCATTGTCTGATTCAATGTGTTTTGTAAATACGTAACCGTTTGGCTTGTTTTGTAAAAATTTCAACCCTAACCAACAACCGAAATTGTGAACAACTAACTTCGAAAAAAGCGAGCGAATCATCCTCGAATATTTCACTGCTGTACGAATGAAAGGTTATAAATAAATATTTTTTTATGAAACAAAAGCATTGAATTTTGTATTGCGTGTTTTCTGGTTATACAGTGTCGAGCGATGTCACATGCATTCGCACAGCGTATTCGCACTGAATGCTTTTCAAGTTTAAAACCGAAAATTAAGCATCTGTTGATCGATATTAATCGAAATATCTGCAATTTGCAGCTTTGGAAATGAAATGTGAGTTTAGATTGAATTCAACATGCTGACAAATGCAAATGCTTCATAGTGACATGTACTAAACATGAAACTGGACATGTAAATAAAAAATATTTTGTCGAGCTCTGTAGTAAGTTCCAAACGAAAGAATATAAGCAGTTCATACAAATTTAATGATGTACTGCAGTTGAAATATGCTATGTAATGCCACTTTATTGTCAATAAGAACACTGCCAAATTATATGCATTTTCTTTCAACAAATGTCAAAAATAAAATTGGTTACTGGTGTTTGGAAAACGTGTAAAGGACTTTAAATGGGCAGTTGTACATACATTTATTGTACCTGAACATATCCAAATGATCGCCACTGCTTGGTTGGATTATTTTTTTAAATTAGTAGATGCACGAAATTATAAGAGGGTTGAAGCATTAATTGCTCAGTCTGCTCGTGCAGATGAAACTTGGAATTCCATTATTAAATTGTAATGATTGGTTCTACTACCAAGATGATCACTTGCTCCACGATCCACCAAACATAAATTATCAGACAAAGCACTCTGAAAATTTAATGAAAATGTAATATTGAACTGAACATATACATGTAGTAGTGGCTTTCATAGCTTTTGTAGTTGGGCTAGATCGCCAATTAAACTATTACAAAGTTGATCAGTTGATTAAACTGCAGTTATTGCAGCGCTTCATTTTAGGTTTTAAAAACACTATTACCCATCAATGTTGACTTGAACAATTGAGTATACGAGCTAAGTGACAGGGATCCAGCTTCAAAAAAGAAAATATAAATATTGCTGTACATGCATTGCTATCGTTAAGGATGAGGATGTGTGGCTTTTGTTGTAGTTTTTTTTTTGTTTTAAAGATATTATTCTGGAAATCTGCCATGTACAATGGAGTAGTGCAGCATCAAGATTTAAATGAAAAGGCAGTTATGATATTAATGAGAATGAAGTTAGTGACATGGCTAATCCGAATAGGTTTATTGAATAAAAATGTCAATCTTTAGGCTTTGGTATCCTCGATTGTGCGATGCATACAATGATATTGCTTGCAAAACTGCGATCTCCTAGATGATTCAGATCTTTCCTTTGAAACGCTACAGTGATGCGTAACAATAGGCACCTTCTACTGGATTCGAGCATGGCGAGGTTTTGACACTATTCACGTATAAAACAATATTGTGTGATTTCTTTAAAAAGAATGCAAAGAAATATATCGCCTAAAATGCAGCATTAAATCGCATGAACAAGCATTCGTCTGCCCTATAAATGTATGTAGGCCTACACCAAAGTTTATTCTTATATGATATCATAAGCAATTTTAAATTCATTTTTATTTTGTAAGGTTGGTATAAAATATCCGAAGGGCTTCCTCCAACCGTGTTAACTTCGAATTTTTCTTAATTACAGTGGGAATTAAGAATAGGTTAATGACCGAAAAGTGCCCGAAAGGTGTTTTCAGGAGGTGAGGTCTGTTCGAAACGAGCAATTAAAATTGAGCGTGTTTTTGTGTTTATAATGATCAAGCACCGATTTGAATTTTTACAAAATTGACTTGATTGCAATGACCATCGCCTGAAGTACAGTATTAGCCAATATACAATGTACAGTTACAGTAGTTCCTAAAT
>JAQIXS010003703.1:0-17271 GCA_034700785.1 Rossiulus vilnensis | reverse complement strand
ATCTTACTGGAAGCAAATGCCAGTATGAAGGATTTTAAGGGTAGCGGACAGACTCTCGTTGACTTTGCCTACCAGTACGAAAGGATTGAGGTAAGTCCATCACCAGTTGTATTTAATGTGTGTTTGTCTGTGCCAAGCATGGCTAGTTTTTTTAAAAATATTTTTCGTGATCTAGATTGCAAAACTCCTGGAAAAATATTCAAAAGATAAAACGCTACCTGAATTATTGGAAAGCATCGGAGAATCAAAAGATATTGTGTGGCATTCTGCTGGAAAGCCGTTTGTTAATAGAAAAAGGTATTTGTAGCTACGGCTGAATCAAATGATGTACGGTTTTCGATTTGTATCAGGTGTATTTAAATGGTTTACGTTTTTCTGACAAAATGGAGAATTTCAATAAACTGCCAGTATTATCCTTAGAAAAATAAGTTAATGTCATTATACAGGGTTTGTGTGCAACTTTAAAGTCAGGTATTGTCTGGGTAGGTCACGGAAGAATAAAACTGATGGAAAGTCAGGGAAGAGTGAAATTCCGATTTTTTCTCAAAAATCAGGGAAATTTAGAGAAACCCCTTATATATATATATGCACTGAATTTGGAGGGCAATTCCAATGGAAGAATACTTAAGTACTAAGGAATTGATTATAAGTAGTAATATTTTCATTTAGTTTGCTAATAAAAATGCAATTGGTCAGAAATTATTAGAGCTGCAAAATTTGATAATTTTTTTTATTAACGACTATTCCATTTGAAGTTTTTGTTGAAGAATTTATATTCAAAAAGTCAGGAAAATTTACTTGTGTTGACCAGGGCCTGTTAGGGAAATGACTTTGTAAATTTTAACACGAACCCTATTATAGATTAACCAGTAGACACGTTCTACGAATGAGTATAGCTCATGCTGGTTAAGCAAAATAAGTGGTATATTTTGTAAAAACGTTTACAAAATTTTTTTTTTCAACAACAGAAGATATCTTTCAGCATACATCTTTACTTCATAGCCATTGCAGAACGAGCAACTTTATAATACTTATGGTATTGTCATTTAACATGTCAGTTCTAAAACAATATTTTTTTTCTGTCCAGTGTCTACGTCCAATATGGCGACCTAGAAATGTTCCTCAGTGGCGTTGGCCTCTCACAGTTGATTCCAGTCTTCCACGCTCACGAGCTTAGTTTTTCCGATGTCCTGAAGCTTTGTGAAGAAGATCTCAAGAAGGTGAGTTTCTTTGTGTCTCCGTGATGCCTGCCTCGTTTATGACCAACAATGTGTCTCATTTTGATTTACCCTCACAGATTGGCATCGATAAGCTAGGTTTCAGAAAACGAATTCTAGACGGAATACGCGATGTTCATAGGCAAGAGTGGCAGGATTCGAGCTTACCTTCGCGGGATACGTTGATTAGGTAAGCATGTTGTGGTGGGTAACCACTTTTCTGTTTTTGCAGAAGACCTTATCCGTTTCTTATTGCTATTTCTTTGCCAGTTGTCCCGATGCTGTGTGCATGGTGGCTAACATCGGAAAGCACATGAGCTACATCCAGTCGACTATAAGCTACCTCAGAGATCAGATACAAGCGCAGCCCAGGATATTGGAACTTGGACAGGTAAACAAAATCTACGGCTTTTCATTGATATTGTTAGGTTTTGGGTATTTTGTTTTTGGTCTTCATAACTTTTAAGTACATAAATCTGCTGCACCCGGATTTGAATGTTGTATGTGGTCTCGATGAACGATTTGTTTGCTTTTCTGCCCACTTTTTATTTCTATTTTGCTTATAATCAAAATAACGTTGAACCTAGTTTAAAAAAATACTTGCTTTAATATTAAGACGAGCTTGCCATTTTATTTTACCAAAGAATTACCATAATGAAATCACTGATTGGGCTATACGTTTCTATACGCCAATTGCTAGTACAATACATATGCAATATACATGTATTAAGATTATCTAATAAAATATTAACTTCCAGAATTTTAAACAGCAAAATCACTGTATATTTAAATACCTAAATTGCTAACGGAAATGATATCGTTTGATGGGAATAGGATCGAAAATACCAGGATGCGATGTTCTCTGAAATTTATTTCAGAAGTGAAAACGGTTCACAGTGTATTAATCACGTAAAGAAAAATAGCTGAAGTAACACTGGCATAAGAAATCAGGAAATGGAATAAGGAATTCAGAAATGTCTTAAGCTACCAGGACTCCCGAATTGCGGTGTACTTGGTGCATGCATCCAAAGATATATCTCTTAAGCGTCTTGAACCTTTTCACTTCCTAGTGAAAGCTGCAAACGTGTATTTCGCTCACGTTTCGACGGTTACGTTCGCTCTTCGGCTGGCAGCGATAGAGCGAATCCTTTTTCTGCTCAAAAAGTAATTGAATTTGGCAGATTAAGGCTGTTAATCTGATTAGGTTACAGGGAAAAAAATGTTCATCGTCGCTCTCTCGGCGCTCAATTTAGCAACAATTGTTGATACGCGGAATTTCCCCCGCAGCTGCCAGAAATGCTGCACCACAGCAAACTTTACCGAGTTAATTGATAGCTTTCTTTGGACGAGCTAGTGTGAACAGAGGGCCGTAATTAGGCCCGCTGTTTTTCCGGACTCTCCAGGATAGGGTGGGTCCGGAAAGATCACTAATTTTCCACAAGCCTCAGGAGGAAAAAACTTGACTGCTCGCGAAGACAGCAAAGAACTAGGAAGTGGAAAAGTACAGTCACCAGGTGGGACTTTGACGCTAATCAAACTGTGGTAATTATTGTAATGTGCTCAACGCGTATCGCAGAAGGGGCCTCCACTATGCATTTCATCCCTGACTGACCGCAGAATTTCCCTGGATCGAAACTGGTCGTAGCATCAGCTAGAGAAATCTGCTAATCTTCGTCAATTATAAAGACTCCTAGGCTGATGAATAGTTGGGTTTGCTTTAAAAAGCAAATGGGTAAATGGGTTGTGGTCGAATTAGATTTATTGTAGGTATTTTTTTTGTATAGAAATTTGGCCTGCAGTTTTCCCTTCCTAGTATTTGTTTTAAACATTATTTATAATTTTTTTTTGGCAAGAACACGACGTACCACCATTTAATGATGTGACTTTTAATAAAAGGAAGTCCTATTGTTTTCATATTTTCTTCGTTGGGAAATGCTTATAAACGTAATTTAACTCAGTACTAACTTATGCGGATTTTTGATGCAAAACCAGCCTCGATCTTTCTTTAAATTATTTAGCATGTATTGTTATTTCTTTATTGGTAATGGCAAAAGGTCATAAAGACATGGAAAATCGTGAAATGTAGTGTACCAAATCAAGTAGATACCATTGCTAATTATTTATTAACACCGAAGTCAAGACATGACACAGTCAATCCTGCAAATTTAGAAATGCGGAATGGCCCAGTTTAAATCATTTAGCATTTCTTGCATTTGCATAATTTACATGTATGTCAAGACAAATATCAAGGTCAAACAAATTATTTTTTATTTCAGGGGTGGCTCGTGAAATCTGAAGTTCCCTTTAGTTTAGATGAGCGTGTGCATGTACATACATGGAAAATAGAAAACGCACTCCTTGTAAAAAGACAATTTTCATGCGATTTAATCATTCTAATTATTCTCTGCCACCTAATTTCCAAATGCGTGTTCACCGCATGAGCATTTGTAGCGGAATGTAAAGCTTCTCGGCCTCTAAATCCCCGCGAAATCGTTAATTACGTTTGGCAAGCACTCGTTTATTCTGTTACTGCAAATGTGATAAATCAGAGCCAGAATTCATTGAAAAGGGTTGTTTGAACGCCGTTCTGGAAGCTTATTTGGCCATTAGTCGCTGGAAAAGCTTGGTTTTCTGCCCACGTAGAAATGTTGTAGTAAGGGTCTCCCGTCTTGTAACGGCTTGTGCTCGTTGCACTAATTAGTTAGGCGCAAATGATGTATGGCTGGCTGTATGGCAGCTGGTCGGGCATTTATTTATTCAGGGTTCACCCGTTAGTTCACTGGTGTGCTGTTGTTTAATTTCCAATGGACAAACTGCTGCTATTTTGCCTGCAATAATGGTTCGTACAGATTTCATGGGCTTTGCATCTGCTCAGGTTTTCCTATGAATGCTTAATTGCTGTTGATCATGGCACCGAACATGAAATGTTGGCAGCATTGAAATAGGGTGATACCAATTCAGTTCGTTTGGAAATTCAGTGATGTTGATTAGCCAATCCAGTAATTTTCCATGCAGCCATTTCGTACGCATGGAACGATTCCTTCACTCTTGACGCATCATACTTTACAGAATCGTATATAAAATAAGTTACGTGCATTCCAGTAGATTTTTTTTAGTAAAATCATGAGTATTTTATGTCCATGCATGTCAAATGTCCAGACATGTCATATTTTGTTATATTTGTTCATGACCAAAGATGTCAGATGTGGTTATATTGTTTATGTCAGGACATGTCAGAGTTAGTCAATATGTTAGATGTGGTTATAGTTCACATGACCAAACATGTCAGATGTAGCCATTGTTACATGTCAATGTGGTAATATTTTAATAGTCAAACATTTCAGATGTGGTGAATATTTCATTTCAAAACGTGTCATATGTAGCCAGTATTTTACATGTATGTCCAGACATGTCAGTTGTAGTGCATATTTCATGTCTAAGCATGTCAGATGTAGATAATATTTTATGACCAAACATGTGACTGCATGGCCCTGAGATCAGCAGCTCTGTGGAAGCAATTCAAATGAAGATTGCTGAATCGAATAGAAACTTTTCAAATAATAATTAGTAATTAGTAAATTTTCTTTCCATTTAATTCTATGAACATGTTTGAAAAATTTATTAAATTTATATAAAAAAACTACTTATTACATTTATTCGTAAAAATACCAACAGAACAATCTAGACAATCCCCGAATAAACTGAGATAATTTGATGTATTTAAGCAGTTTTATTAGTTTTATTTAGTGGTGCCCTCACTAATCGCATAATGTCCAGACTCGGGCATTTATTATTTGAAATGATCAATAGCAGTTTGGTATATTCTGTGAAAATTCGTATAATGCTGCATTGTAATGCTGGAATCTGCGTAGTTTTAATTCAGAAAACTATAAACCCTTTTCATGGTTTATAATAGATTATAAATCGCGTAATTTATTTTCTCTGTAATAATTTAAAATTCTCTAAAACTACAATAGGAATTTGACACATTTGTATTTTTAAGTTTAATCACATGACATACATTGCAATTTTTCATTTTCATTTAGGATGTGAGCAACGTTCAGACTCTGTTGCAAAGACTCGACAATGCCATAACGAATAATAAGAACCTTCACGAAGAATTGCGGTTCCTGAAGCTTCATTTAGACAAGGTAAATGCATACAGCAAAATATTTTTTTCTTCTTAAAAACTCAGGTTTCTAAAATGGTTATCAGAATGTGCCTTCCATTTTATAAAAACAAGGTTTAATGCCATCTAGATAATGTCTTTATTCCTATAAGAATTAGAATGACATGAGTTTTATCACATTTGCCTGGGTATACTCGCAGATGTGGTTTACCCCCAAGGAAGTGTAATTTTGTTCCCTTACAGAATTTGTGATAAGTATTTCCATTTATCAATTTTTTCTTATTTTCTTCTTCCCCAAGAGAGTAAGCGAATAATCCAAAACGTTTAGCATTGCATTCATTTTTTAAAATGCCATTCATTCATTTACATTTTTTGAAGGAGCAAGAATTAATGCATTTAAGAAATGAATTTTCATTTGATAAAAATTAATTTGTAATCAATCATTCATTGGGTCAGTTTTTCTTAAATGTCTGTGATTATTCTACCCTTTATAACATCACTATTTTTAAAAAAATTATCAATTTATTATTTTTGCACAAGCCGAAAATATCGAAAAACAATTTAATTCAAAATGTTGCCCATTTGACGTTCCATTTTGAACCATCTCTGTGTCAGGCAGGGTATCAACACGGCATTGAATTCATTAGTCCCTGAAAAGTGACAAATTTAGCACAAGTCATTTATTTGTATGAAAAGTTTGATTATTCGTCAACACGAAATACTTGAACAAATTTACACAAAAATGATATCATCTATTTCATCCATATTCATCCATTTAATATATTAAATAAATAGTTGTTCATAATATGCTGTAAATTAAAACTCAATTTTTTAAATTTTTATCTGCAATGTGTCTTGTTTTTCAAGTGATAATCTACTTTAGAGTGCAAGAAGTAATTTTTGAGACCGTAAAGAGTTATCGATTTCACACCACCAAATCCTGTGGTCTGCTGTAGACAATGCGAAATAACGAAAAAAATATGGAACTTTTCTGAAACCGGTTTCCTCTGGGCAAAACGTATTTTTCAAACGTATCGAACTTAAAACTGGAATGTCGTCCATGATCATTGCATTGTCGTAATGATCATTGCAGGCGTCTGATTTATGGCTGTCTTCGAAGAGATGGGCCAATTTCAAATGAGCGTGATTTTTCATAGAAATCCCTGGCATGCTCCATGCCTGGTCATCCGACCCACGTCGAAAGTAAAACGATTATCTAGTCCGTTCTTCCACTTTCTGCTTCCATATATCATAAATACATATCACGAAATTGCTGCGGCCAATTCCCAGTGGCATTTAAGAAATGTATTCCTCCTCCACGGTCTGCCTCCACCACCCACTTGTTTATACTTCCTCCGGTTTTCCACCTCACTTTCAGGGAATTAGAATTCACAGATGAGCGTCGGATATCTCGATTTATTGATTTTGAGTCCAGAACTAGCGCTTTAATTGCATTTCGCTTTGTTTGCAACACGCAATCGGCCTGAATTGCGCCAGTGGACAACCTACTGACCTCCCGCTCCAAGGTGAAAACTAACCGACTGTGTTTTAAGACTGCTGCGTAGAGACACCCTGAATAATTGATGGTGGATGCTGTTTCATTCCCGGACACTGTCCAGTCGAAGTCCAGTCCAGACCTCAATCACAATTTGTAAACGCAATTTTGGGAATGCCAGGCGAGTAACACAATCCCATTCGTCGGCCACCACGCTGCATGTATGCCATCGATTGACAACATAATTGGTTAGAACCACCCTGCTTTTAATTTCAAAGCTTGTGTCGTTATTCTTCCATCAGAAAAGTGCTGTTTTAATTAAGTCCACGACAGAATGTGGAAGACATTTTAAATTCTGTAGTGACATGATGAAACTTGTGGTACATTCTTATAAAAGAAGATTTTGGCATGTTCTACAGTGTCATCACATTTTTCGTAGCCTAGACAAACCGGGGAAGAAATTTGTGTTTGAAATGCTGTTTACAGGAAGAAACGAATCCTTTCTGTGGACCATGTTTATAATCGCAAAAATGATAGCCAATATTGAATAACTGGTCTATACAATTTATGGGGAAAAAAGTTTGGTTTGAATTTCTACAGTAGTATACCTCTATTTCATTATTTTACTGATGAAGTTATTCTGAAATACGTAGTGAATAATATGATTAATTCCACATTTATATTTAACACACCACAAGCAAGGTATTGCTTGAGAGCCCTTATTGTATCGATTGGAGTTGATTTATAAAATTGCCATTTTTTAATATTTTACATGAGGGTCGCTAGGCGGCAGACACTATCCCTTGTAAGCAATGTCAGCAAATTCTATGGGCGTTCAGTTCCTACTTGAATCTTCACTGTGAAAAAATATTCTGAGAAAAAAAATTAAAAATGGGAAAAGAAAAATGGTCAGGAATAATCAGGGGAAATGCTAGTTTTGCTCGAAAATCGGGGAAAGTCAGAGAAATCCCTTATGAATATGCACTGAATTTTTAGTGACACTTCCAATGAAAGGTTATCTGCGTACTAAGGAATAATTAATTAATTGATTTATATCTCCCTTTCGTTTACTGATACTAATACATAATGAGCCACTTGTTACTATGGCAACATACTGTAACGAAGGAATTTCATGTGTTTGAACTTTGACAGCGCTGCCAAGTTCAACTAGCTGCTACGCAGATCGATCTGGCACTCTTGGACCACCCTTCATTGAATTGTTTTCGAATAAACTGTATGAAGATTTTCGGAAATACATTACTGAGAAAGGAAAAATGTGATTAACTGCATAAATTTTTCCTTTTACGATTACGAAAACACTAACTTTATTTCAGTTTTGAACGAAAGTTTTAATGATAGAGAGTGAATAATTATTACTGCGCAAATCCCCAAACTATTTGGCGAAAGTGATACTAGTTGGTTTTGACGTTGATCAGATTCATCGTCAACTGGCCGATCCAATTTCCTTGGCAAGTCCCCTTGGTGCTGGTGGACCAGTGCACTTCAAGAATATTTATGCTTGGGACCTGCGCGACAGAGTTTGATTTTTCCAGGTAATTGGAAGCTTGTTTCCGGTTGCCCATTAACCTATAAGCTGCACTCGCCTATTTAATAATTGCATTAGTCAAATGGAGGCTCGCGTTGTTGGCCCCGACCAACTTCGGTCGTGCAAGAGTAATCGAGGGGAAATTTGCTTAATTACTATGGCGACCAATTGGGAGTTGGCTTCGGTTTAGACCCGGGCTGCGACAGCTGTTTCAGGTTTCGCCGATTGGAGACACTTGGGCTCCTGCACCTTCTGTTGTACCAATCCACTGAAATGGGATACCCTTCAGGTCATATCATGCTCACGTTCGAAACGGACAAATTGAATTTGCAATTTCGCATATAATTTCGTGCCACAATAGGTAACTGCGTTTCATAAATCACGACTGTTTATGGATGGCCCCTCTGCTTGGCACTGGTGCATGTAGTGTACCAAACCATAACGATCTAAATGCGCGATCCCCACGTTTTTTTTTTAGATTAACGCATTGTAGGAGCGATTCCCAATTAGTACATCCCTAAGCTCCTGGGTTTTCACTAAGTTGTCGTTTCTATTCTTGTCAATGTCCAATGGTGTAAACGTCTGAACTTGTTGTTTGAACGAAATTAAATAATGCTATCTATATTTTTACGAAACTATTCAGTTTTTTTCCTGTCCTGAAAAGTTGATTTTTTTTAGCATTTAATACATTATTGTTTGGCCCCCTTCAGGCGTTCTCCCTATCCCTATCTGGCAGAAAATAATTGCAATGGTGAAGTAATAACGGCGCTTTTACTACCGGATCTTACAGTTGACTCTCTAAATTATTCGACTATTTATTATCCACTGTTTATTTACTGTTTTGAAACTGCAATTTAGCTATTTTTATACTGTAATTAAAACATTAATACAGCTACAGATTAATTACTGTCGCATTTTGTGACAAATATAATGACGTGATATTGTTGCAGTTCAAAAACTCATTAACTACAACATGTTTTACATGGTTAATTACCACCATCCTGGAAAGCTTGGAGAACAACCTGACAAAGTCAGGAAAATGTCAGTTTCATGGAATGTCAGGGACATTTTTATCAGCTAAAATGCCAGCTTTAAATTGTGATAATTTCAAATGTGTCATTGTTTATGGTAATGACACTGCTCAAATGCGGAAGAAAGGGCGTTACTAGTCAAATTTGCTAATTTGAAAAAAGTTTTGAAACAAACAAACTTGCATTTAACGTTGTTGTAAAAAGGCTTACAACGCCAGCGTATTGCCTCTGCTACCAGAGTTGAAAATTTTTGCATACAAGAATGCACTTAATGTGCAGGGGACTTAGCACACATGCAAAAATCAACCCTAAAACTGAGGACATCGAGGAACTGCAGTCTTAGTCCTGAAACACTAAACACTCCTCTGGCCTCTATATCCCAGCTATCGAGAGGGCGACCAGTAAAAACAGACAAACACTAAAATAATTGCATGTCCAACAAACATTTCCAACTTTTCAAATGGTGGTTAAAATATCAGCAGTTGGCAAAATTTTGTTTCTATTTCATCCTATAAAACCTGGAATTGTTAGGGGAGAAACAACCAGGAAAGATCAGTGAAATTTACATGCGACCAAGTCAGGGAAATTTTCATCAGAAAAAAATGCATACTTGAATTGGAATAATCTCAAATAATTGTTTAGGATACTGCTCAAAAGAGGAATATCTAGTCAGGCTTGGCTGATTTGAAAAATGGCATTAAAAAAGAGCATTTAACGTGTTCAGTAATCAATCGTTGAAGTAATCAATAAAAATATCAGTACAGTGGAAGATCGATTATCTGAAGTAGTCGGCATGGTGACTATTTCAGATAATCAGAAGTATAGTTAAAAATAGGTGCAACTGTATTTCGGAATGTAGTTGCTATTTTAATATATGTACACTGTAAATAGGAAATACGGTGCTTGTAAACATAAAAGATAGCTCGTTAATTATGAGGCGCTGTTTGGGACACAATATACACAATTTTAAGTGTTAAGTATTTGGAGCAAAAAATGTGCGAGTAATATTTTTGCCTCATCCTTATAATTAGATGAGTCTCCAATTTGTCGACCCAAATATGCAGGCAAAGTAGAATCGTTAGCAGGATAACTGCATTTCTAAGGACATTCGACACTCCAGTTGCAAAGGCTGAGAACGATCGCTTTCGCCGATTTGCGCCTGATTTATTGGCACTCCGACAAGGATAACGTCTGTCAATGAAATATTCATGGCGTTTCTGTTTATCATTTCAGGTCCAGGGCAACGTGGAGTACGCTCCAGCCGACCTGGTCGTTGAGCGACGCTTGCAAGACGTCCAGGTGGAGTTGAAACAGCGCAGAGGAGCCCTGGTGAGCCTCGCTGTTGCCGTGGTCCTCGTGGGGGTGGCCGTCGTGGGAACCGCGCTCAAGAGACCCGTTGTCATGGAGAGGTTGATCACTTGGAGGACGATCTGAAATCTTCACTGCCAGTTCTGTGAGTATAAAGAGGGAGCCTAGCCTCTTAACAACCTGCCATGGCTGAAAAAGCCGTGCTCGTCGAACGTTTGTAAATTTGAGATTATATCTTGCTAGAAGAGAGATACTTCGTTTTGATGGCGCCATTGCCTGAACATTGTGCTCCTAGTAGTACAGTTTTCCAGCGTAAAATCGTTCACTGTAGGATGCTGTCGCCCATAACATTTGTGATTATTTTTCATACGTGCAAGTCATTAAACTTTGAAATTCAAAACCGGCTTCTCTCTACTCAAAGTAATTGCATACCACTGAATAGTCAGATGTGTGCTTCGCAATGCCACAGTTAACACAAACATACGGGGAATGTTGATTGCTTGTGTAGTTTTATTTAGGGGTAAATAGAGGAAGTGAAAAGCACTAATTTTTTTTAATGGTAAGGGGGACTTCTTATTGTACCATGTTGCAGAAATTTCCCAACAAGATAATATAAAAAAGGTTATTTCTAGTAAACTTTATACAACGACCATGATTGGTCGTGCATGATCGCTGTAAGTAAAAATCACTGTACTCACACAGTACTTAAGTTATTAGGTTTTACAAACCGAATACAAACATATGCGTGCGCATTCTTGTTTATTGAACGAGAATTATCACTGTGCATATTTGGCATACATGATTCCATACAGTTGTTTTATTTGCCATCTGCCCATTTCTACCTTGTCAGTTGTGTGGCCATGGTAGATTTGCCTTTAAAGGGCATATCACAAAAGCCATTGGTTTGCGCCTGTTTCTAAGGTTTAGATTAACTCATCAACTGCTATGGCTTAACTAAGGTTCCCTGACCGGTGGCTTGTGGCGGAAATAAGCCCGCTTCAGGCTTTTGGACATTGTCTGCCCCATTCGTCAGCTGGGTTTCTACGGCAATTGATGGTATCTTCACTGCCAACTCCTTTGTATCTCGCGATTTAGTTTCATCTCACGCATAGCCCTGACTAAAGGCCGAAACCTTGGGCATTGTTATCCCAGAACTGCTTTCAGACGATGGCAGTGTTTATGTGAACCGTTTGATTAACTGCGTTCTGTCAGGTTTCTTTTTATACGGACATTTAATGCATTAGCAGGATGTTGAGATGAGCTGGGGGTTTGTCATCATATAGGCTAGTGCAGGGGTGGGCAACCTATTTTTCAAAGTAGCCACAAGTGTGGCGAATGAAAAGTTAAATTCGCCACACCGTATAGGCTACAAATTAATAAATCAGGAGGCTAAATATAACATTTGTATTAAAATGTAAGGCACCCGTGATTTAAAAAAAAAATATGCAAAATAAGTAAGCTTGTAAACGAGTGAACGTTGAAAAATGTAAGGAACTTTGATGCGAAATTTGACAGTAGTTTATGTCTGACAAATCAATTCAACTTTTGGCTCAAAATGAGTATGGCATTTTTTTGGGCTGAATTTGACAATTTTAGCACCTATCTGTTGAACATTTCGCATCCAAATGATTTTTTTTGCTCTAAAAGAGTCTGAATCAATGAGTTAGTCTGCGAACCTCACTTTAGCACTGGTTCACAATTTTTGAACACCCACTTATCCTTTTTTTAGAAGAAATTACACAGAAAACAGCCGTAATTGCAAGCTCGACTCCGAGTCTAGTAAATATTTAATATATTTAAGAATATTTAATATTGAAGGGGACGTCGTATGCGGTTTTTTGTTTTTGGAAAATGTACATTAGAGTGAGATTTGTGGTTAAAATTCTTATTTTACTTATTTTGAAGTAATATTAATCGTGGAATTTGAAAGATTAGTTTTTAAAATTTATGCTAAAATAAATTGTTGGAGCATTCCCAAGTTCTGGAACTATGGCAAAATTTCGAAAATCGTGGATTTGTTGCAAAAACACGATTATATGGCATTTGTTCTTCAGAAATATACCACTTACAAGTGTTGCAAGAGCTGTGTAATGATTTGTGGTATAACAAAATTGCTTAGGAATACTTTTAAGTTAAACACTGGTTATGGTTAAGGCGTCTTACATGTCTGCGCCATCTGTGATCAAATCTGCAAAACTGCTTGAGGCTCGAAAGTTCAGACTGTTTAATGGCGTAACAAATGTTTTGATAATGGCCTGTTCAGAAGAAATACGAATAAAATATAACGAGCCGTCGTAAAAATCGAACCTATGATCTTTAGAGTGGATTTACATGATTTTTTTTTATTGAATCCTAACATATGTCACGTACGTTATTGTGTGTAGAGCGTCATCTCATTTGAAATGTTCTAGGTAACTAATGCAAAAGAAAAGTTAAAGTTAACAAAATAATGGGAAACATTATTCCACGAGCATGAATATATTTATTTATAGCAAAGTATTATTTAGTTTTTTAGAAACAGACAGTTGCAGCTGTCTAGTTTCAGATCGCCTAGAGCTGATAATGTAGCAAATATTTGCGATGTTGATGACGATTTGGAAATATGCAGTACTAGTTTATTATCAAAATTGTTTTTAATTAGCTTCTTCCCCGTGGCAAATAATTCATTCTGGAAATTATCAAGTCTGTTTAATTTCGAATTCTGTATTTAATTATTTTTGAGCATGCAATTACTTCATATGTATTGTTTTTAGAAGACCTTTAAATTCTGAAATAACAACTAAAAATAATAAGTTATCGCAAATAAATCAATACAAACTCAAGATAAAAGAAAGGAAGGAAATAGGCAGTAAGGAGTATAACCCTTCTGGCCAAAATTCAAAATAAAATAAACAAAAGAACGAGCATGTTCCGGTTCACGTTTATGGCTGATGTTTAACTTCAGCCATATACACGGAAATATCGTTAGTATAAATCGGAATAGCATTTAATGCCTTAATTTGTAGTTTATGGATTTTGGAAAGTGAAATTTGGAAACTGGCCAAATGGTTTTCTATCTAGCTAGTCCAATTTTATGTTGTGGCTCAAACAGTGAGGAAAATCACGTTTTTGGAAAATGGGTTGTTGCCCAATACTGCATGTCAAACTCACGTACAATTTATGCGCATTGAAATTGTGCGGGACAAACGTTGCTTTTAGTGAAATATGCCAACCTATTTTCGAAACATATATTCAGGAAAAGAGTATAGGAAGAAGTCGAGTCGTATGTTTGTAAATTTCAAACTTAAAATAAGCTCAATTTTGAATGCTGGACCGCTTATATTTGACGAAATTGTTTATTTAGAAACAACTTCAGTCAAACAGTTTTCGGAAATTGTGGAAAACTCCATGTGAATACTTTGTGAGTTATACCACACGCACAAAAAAATGTGCATCAAGCTAATTCTCTGCTTCCCAGAATTTTTATATTTCGTTATACAGTGTATTCTTAATGTACACGCCCATAATACGTCCACTAGTTTAATTGTTCTACAAAGTACGAAATGCTGTACATTTGCCGCAGCTGCTGTCAGAGTCGCATAAAGAGGACGGCGATAAGATGGAGCGCCTCCATTTTGTCAATCTGTTACTCGGCGGGGTTCATTAGTTGCCTATTAATGGAAGTGTTAAGAAAATGTTTTGACGTTCAATCCGGTTGTAGCCGCTAGACCCTTTTTCTTCATCTTCTTAATCGATAGGGCAGACAATCCGCGGATAATCGCATTTATAGGACTCGGTGGAAGAAGTGAAATTCCCCTAGCTAGAGCGTCGTGGAGCACAATTTGTGAAATAGAAGGAAGCATCTTGTTCCTTTTTGTAATTCCTGGCTAAATACTAATCACAATCCATCTACCAGGACACAACGTTTTTTATTACCACGTGTATACATGTCCAAAAATAAGAAAGGGCTCAAGGAATCATATACAAAGTTACTTGTTTTATATTTGCATAGTTTAATGAATTTATGTTTAAAAGAAAATAATGGTGGAAAAATATTTAAAGGCCGACTCAAAACGATATCCACCATGCAAAAAAATTACACATTTTTCCTTCAAATACTTATTATAATTGCTAAATGTAATTTTTTCCTTGAAGAATTGATTGCCCACGGGTCTGAGTTAGTTTTTATAATTTATAAATGTCTCGTTTATTTATAAACAATTAAATAAAAAACGTTAAGCAGCAACCGATGCCCATCTTCGGACGTTTCATTGAGAGTATTTATTGAGAGTTTGTAAACGTTTTTTTAAGGCAATTTAATTGTTTTTATAAATTAACGGGACATTTAAAATTATAAAAAATAAATCGTACCCATGGGACAAAATAAATTTGGCAAACATAGTAAGTATTTGAAACAAAAAAGTGTTGTTTGCATAACGGACATTCTTTTGGGTTGAGCTTAACAGTTTTAAAACTTCGATTTTGTCGCGTTCATTCAAATCTTTAAGTTTCCCCACATCGAAAAAATACCCTTGTATACATTTTGAAATTACCTGAAACGTATTACTTGTTATGCATTTTGCTTCAATGTGTTTAACAATATGCACACTTTCACATTTTGTACAATATATTCGTGGATATTTCAAAGTAAATATAATTGTACTTTAAGAAATGACGTTTTAGCGATTTTTTGTCTATAGGTTTCCAGTGCTAGTTATAAATAAAAATGACCGCATTCCTGTTCCCTGTGTAAAATGGATGCAAGAGTATAATAATCATTTTGCGTAAATTAAATGCATTGAGCAATATATTGGTAATGTATGTTGAAATGCATTTAAGATATGCATATATTGAGTAATATGAAATCTATATATTTATAAATACCTTGGATGTTCCAATTGATACATATTTTGAAATGCATTTAAATGTATTTGAAAGCTATAAATACATTTCTATAAAATACATTTTTAAAGACAATGCAATTTTTGTTTCAAATACTTATTATATTTGCCACTTCAGTCTAAAATACATTTCAGAAAATATTTCTTTCCGATGTGGATTAATGTGTTAAATGATGACTAAATTAATAAAAGGTTAGGGGATTCGACCTACTGCCATATCGTTGATATATCATTAACTAAGGATAAAAATGATTGAAAACAAAAGATAAAAAGTTGCTGAGAAGTGTTATCCTATGGTGGCACCTATAAACTGAGGGAAATGACCAATGAATGACTTTTCGTCATATCAGAATGAGGCCTAAAAACTAAAATCAGGTATCACTAAGGACAAATAAAAACTGGATGTCCGAATTTGCATGCCTACCCTAAATCGTTATTTTTTCGTTAGATTTTTTAATCACCCTCAACCTCCTCCGTATTTGGACGGCCTTTATGGCCGACCCCTAACCTGAGGGCAAGATAAATCCAGCTTTTATAATGATGTCTCGAAAGCATCGTCAGAAATATTATGCATTACTGATGATATTGCCATAAGGAAGCGGCTGCTCTTGATAAATCTTTCTGGAAATTTCCAATTGCCGTATTTCCAGCCCGCTTCATTTCCGGGCACAAGCTCATTCATTTTCACCTTTTTTTCTCCATGCATAAAGATAATCGAAGTGACATGCAATTTGGCAGCTTTTGATTTCCACCATGTTTAATCGTCGATAATTTCCATTCCTGCTTGGCATAATTTTATTTGATTTCATTCTCTTTTTACGAGCTTCGGTGTGCGTTTCTTTCTCCTCTTCGCGTTTTTGCCAACTCCAAATCCGTCATTTTCGACGCTGATGGACTGCATTGGCCGTAATGAAAGGATTGTTTCCAACAATGGATAAACGGCACATTGAGCTCGCAAACTCACCTTAATGTGATATTAAAATACACTGGAAGCTGGTGCGCCAAACCCCCTAATGGAAAAATCATAGGCGTCCCAAATCCCGATTAAATGAACGCCAAATATGGCACACTTGTAGTAACGATGCGTTGATCGCAAACAGATTTTCGATGCCAAAACTCATTTCGACTTACTTTGGGATTTGGCAGATTGGCTCGAGGCTTTGTTTCGGATATGTAGTTGGCATGTATCAGCATACCTGTAATGATGCCTTGCTACATGTATATATTTGGAATTTCGTACCTAGTATCAGTATTTGTTTTGATATGGCTAACAATTGTAAGTTTGAAAACATTGTATGTTCAGTCCTGGTCGATGAATATGAATTCTCAACGGCTAAAAGACAATGTACAGTCAGGTTCAAAATGACCCTGAGAGGAACCTGAACATGGATTTTGAATTGACAAGTCGTTTGTGATTATAGGCGGAAAATAATTTTATAACTAGGTTGGTTTAATAAATTATGAATTGTTGTTTTCAAAATTTGTTTTTTTACATATTGGCTTATGCATTGAAAACAACCTTTGACTAAATAGAAAAATCACGTCTACTGCAAACAACTCGCTATTTATTGTTTCGTACTAGTTAAACCAGGGCTGTCCAACTGCAAAGAGCCCACGGGCCAGAATTCCGGTCACTGATCACCTGGCGGGCCGCAGTTTGAAAAA
>JAQIXS010003702.1:0-17276 GCA_034700785.1 Rossiulus vilnensis | reverse complement strand
TATTTAATAAATATGCAAGCATCAATAAGTTTAGTGAGTTTAATGGAACGCGAGAATACATGTACATTAGAAAGAAAACGTTCAACTGATTATATTGCTTTCTTGATTTTTTTAAAAAAAAACTTTATTGGAGCGCTGTTTAAAACCTCTTAACCGTAGATGTATTTTAAATTTAGACCCAAATTGTTGCTAGGATTATTAACATCATTACGCATGCCAACCAGTTTAGCCAAAAAAGTGATTTTTAAGTAAACCAACACTTTCTATGCTAATCACATATGTTGTTTTGATATTAATTTGAAAAAGCGTTCCCTGCTGACAAACCACAGCAGTGGACCATGTAATTGAACGGCTTTTATCATGTCTATAATTGTTAGTCGCCAGGTATCACCAATCTACCTTCCCACTCAGAGGACGGAACACGCACTTCTCATTTTAAATTCACGCGTGTGCCGGAGCCTGGGAACTAGTTTCAAATTGACCTAGGCGAATTTCAAATTAGAACATTTGTAAACCGTGCCATTAATATGCGACTTGTGCAGCCATGCAGCGTTATGAGAACATCGTTTTGATTAGGCACTGCACTGAATGCTAATGCTGAACGTGTTATCTCACACTTACTCAAGATATACTTTTTCTTTTCTTTCGTTTAGTATTCATTGCTTTTATGCATTTTATGGGGGAAGTATTAGGTGACTTCCTCCTTTCCTAAAAAGCAGAAAGAATTTGGAGATAAGTGTTGGCATGACCGTCGCACTGTTCCGAGCGCCTTTAAGGAAATGAAATGATTGAATTTAGTTTTAGCACATTAGAAAGAATTTCGTAGCATCTGCTTAGAATATCCACTTATAATACGATATAACTTGCTACTTTAATGATGGTATGCAACCCAGAATCCTTAGTTTTTTCTCTAGCATTAAGTTGGATATGTCAATGCTGGATCCAGGATTTGTTTTTCGGGATGAGGAGCCGGCAAAAAGTCATTTTATCTAGATCCGCAACTTGAGGACGTTAATCAAAAAGTCGACTTTTTGACCCCTATAAGGCTACACACCTGTCTTTTATCGTTCGAATATGACAACTGCTACCCGACCGTCGTTATTCTTGTATATATTAATTGCCCATGTGGAATCTTGTAAAGCAATTTGATGAACGACTATGCAACCTTCGATGCCCATCTTCGAAGGTTGGATTGAGCTGTTAATTTCGGAGGTCGCATAATGGTTTTTTGAAGTTCGATTTTTTATCACACATTATTTCAACTTTTCAACAGCGACATAACCCAAAAATTGCCAGTTACCGGTTTAAGTTAGTATTACATCAAGCGAAACCCACTGTTTATTTAAAAAAACAGCACATCTGGGAGCCCTAGAGGCTTTTCAGGATTTCTAGATTTGTCACTTCTGAACCAATGGTGCTCTGTGAAAAAAACGATACAATTTTGAGTTGTCACAGTTTGAAGGAAAAAAAAAGAATTTTCTTGCACAGTGGGCATCCTACTTTAAGCGCACCCGTCATATAACGGAGACTTGATTGGAAATAATTAACACTGGTGGCATAATACTGGCCTAATTTATATCGTTTGTCGCTTATTTTGTCATTGATATTTCTGATTTTTTGTCCATTTTCTTTGACCGGTTGAGGGCGTTAACCTAACGTGTACCCTTCAACGGGCTACTTCAAAGATAACTCGTTATCCGTGCCTCCGGGTATTGATACAGAAGTCAAAAACATCATGCTTCGAACTACGTTCTCAATCGATGTATTTTATAAAAAAATCGTCTACTTCTTGCGTATAATGAGGAAGTGTAACACTTAACGGTAAACATACACCGGTGTGATGCTATGTAGATCATTGCAAAATTATAGGGAACTTTAACATGATTAGTATTCCAGGCATTCCTGGCTATGCCTGCTTTCGTTTTAAGAAGCAGTTTAGTTGCAATTAAAGTCTTATCATGCCGTACGTTTGCATCCGCGAAACGTTTTTATTTCATTAATCTTAAGCACCAGGTTGATGCGTCTTATTAAAATGAACCGGAATTTGCCTAAATTGCCCAATTTTTTCATGTGAATCCTCTGGGTATTACAACCGCCTTGCGTAATTCCTCCCCCCTATAACCTGAAGGTCAACTGTTGCATCCTGTTTGATTAGATATAGAACGTACTTTATAGGGTAAATTGCCTACTATGAGCTAATTACATTTAATCGAGCATGGGACAACATACTGTCATATGTATGCAGGATCAGAAGTCCAAGAACGACCGTAGCACGATGAATGTGAAATGATGAAACGTTTCATGCTTTATAAAAGTAAAGCAAATGGTGTAAATCAACATCTGTTCTCGTGTTCTGTGGATTCATGATTCCCATTATCATGATAACAACTCATGAACTGGCATATATGACGCGAAGATTGAATTAGTAAAAAGTTGGTTTAGTAGAATGCTAAAACAACGTTTTTGGTAACTTGGTTAAAGAAAAACATCGACTATATAATTAATGTACACAGAGAACAATTTATAAATCAAACAGAAAAGCATTTAGGTTGATTTATTTTTCGCCGTATTGTATTTCAGCATCTATGGATCGAATTGATCCAACTCACAAGATGAGTTTCTAGCAAAATTTTGAATGAGAATAATATTTCAATATTGTTCACCTGTAAAACTGATGTTTTCTTTAACGTCTTCTGTCTTCATTTAAGCAATGTTAAAGTGTACCAGATAATTTAGCAGGCATTGAAGAAGATAGTAAATATAAAGCACTTACCTTCATCCTTTCGACATGTGGTAAGCGTTGGCATATTATTAATCCTTGTGGGCCAGCTTCTTCATTGTGTCTATGTTTATATAGGTCGACCTATATATGGCCTATTGGCACCTTGTTCTATAGGTCGGGCAAGTTGGTACCGCCTATAGATGTCTTGTCTCGGATTATAGAAGCTGTAAATTTTGGAAAAATCTAAAATTTATGTGAATTTTACTATCCACATTTTGTTAGAACGCTTGTTGCATTGCTTGATTTTCTTGAATGTAATCAGGTTTCTTCAGATATTAAACAATAGATGTTAAATAGAAAATAACGTATTAGCAAATGGTTAGAGCTCTTTTTGAAATTAGTATTATCGGGCACTAATTTGCGAGGTGCTAATGCCATTTTTACGGTTCAAAATATAAATTTTGTTAAACTGCTATATCTGATATCAGGTAATTAATAAATTGAATTTAATGCATCGCCCATAGATACATAAGTGCAACATTTTTAAAATGTTCAACGCGCAGAGATAAATATGGAATCAATAAATAGGAAAATATTTTAAAAAAGTTCTACACTTTGTCTAAGCTTTGACTACTCAAAATAACATGTTGAGAATGAAAATGAGAAAGGATTTGTAAATCACCAACGCATTCAGGTTGTTTTTTGGACCAACAGTAGTTATCTACTAAAAACAATGAATTTATTTCACAAGTCAGAGATGTGATAAACGAAGTATTTGTTTTCTTAACTTCTTCAGCATCTTAATGAGGAAAATAGCAGTCCTTTATTTTTAACGCTTCTATGTCATTATTATCCTTGAAGGTAGATCTCTCATCTGTCCATTCATTAAATATTTGTAGAACATATAGCCATGACATAAGAATGTTACTTTGTTTGTTATAAATATATTAGAGTAATTGACATTTTCTGCAGAAAAATTACGACAATTAGTTCTAAGACAAGTTATTTTTTTGATTGACATCTATGCGTTTGATCAATTTGATTGTCGTTCAGTTTAAGAATTGTTTAACTTGATGGATTTTGATTATTTTCTCAAATTACTGGAACTCGGCCATGCAGCAAGCTTTTTACAATTGGTAAATTGATAACTTATGTATAAAATATTTGCTAATGTATTGTCAACAAGTATTATACATATACATATGTGAACATTTTTATATTCAATAACAAATATCCTCCGCTCCTCTCGTCATTCTTGGTGCATCTGATCATTTTGATCTAAATCCATTTTAAAATTTTGAATTCACCTAATTTGATGTCATTTTATATTTCAATAACTTCGGAAAACTATTTTATACTTGTTAATGCAATAAAATATTTAAAATATGCAATGTGTAAGTAGTTTTCTATTTCTTAACTAAACCGATAACTTTGACAACTTGTGCGTACATGTATGGGGTATTAATGTTGGCAACATTTTATATATAATGTTCTCAAGCGTATAAATAATGCTTATGTGGTCAGTAGATATGCATTTCAGGAATATATTCAGTAATATTATTCATTAAATGCATGTTAACTAATCGTAAATAAACCTGCTATAGCTGCAAGTTAATGACATATTAAACGTGTTCATTGCTCTTGTTATTATTTTACTTTGGAATTTGTATTATCTTAAATCTTAAACAAATTTCATTATCCTGATGGCTAATCCTGGGGATAGAAGGATAGCAATATATAGTTTCAAGCCTTATAAAATGAGTACAGATTATGTGAATTATTAAGGTATTGTACCAACATTTACTTAAGAAACGTGTCAATCTAAATCGTGTTGCGTATTTTATTTTAAGCTTATTTTATTGATAATATTGTTTTGAAGAAAGTGATTCAAGTTTTAACTATTTTGTCAAATGTTTTACTTTAATAATTTCGAAGTAGACCGGGCGAAGCTGCTGCTTTTTTGACTAAATAATTGTTACCGGTGTTAATAAGCTTATGCTGTAAAGTCTCGTGAATATGCATTGTAGTTGATGTTAACAACAAGGTTGACCAATAATTGGCAACGCCTTTCCTTGCGGCAGTCAAGAAATTGTAATCTCATTTTTTAAATTCATTTTGCTATAAAATCTGATCAAAAAAACTGACTCATGAAAGCAGAACTTGAAATGAGAGCGACTCCATCCCTTAAAGTTTAAGGGCTATTCTGATTGCAGGACGTTGGCTTCAGTTGTACTTGTCTCTCTAAACGTATAGGACCATGTCGACAATAAGATGAGAAAAATGTTGATATTAAAATAAACAGCCACACTATCAATGAACCAGATAGATCCGTCTTATTTTATCAAGGTCGACGTCTTTATTTAGGATGGTGTCGTTTTTATTTGTTGTTGCTGTACTCGACAGTCCGTATTCATTGACACCCAAAATTGGAATCCTAAATACAAGCTTTTTAGCCTTTGTAGGATTAGACGAACTTGAATTTTAACATTTTCAAATTTTTATAAGGCTGAATTTCAATAGGCCCCATTAAAAATGGGAATCAAGATTAATGGCAGTTTTCATGCATTTACACAGATTACTCTCACTTGATTAAAAATAAAACTTACGAAGAAATATTTATTTTGGGTTATGATTAGTTTTACGTATTCGACGCCTTTATTAATTCCTGAAACTGTGCATTTTTTAAAAACGTACCGGAATTAAATTACCACAATCTATGGTTATTATTAATCGTTTTACTTATAGAAAGCCGGGGAGGATTTTCTGCCGCTATTTTTGGAAAAATGATTTTAAAACTATAAGTAAGTTTAGGCTAAAAATTGCTTGTTTTAATACCAAAAATAAGAAATGACAAAGCGCTACCAACAAGACGATTTGTTAAACAAAATTGAAAAACAAAAATTAAACTCTGCATGATAATATTATAATTCATGACGCTGTGATGCATATAATGATTAAATTATTGTTTATCCATAATAAATTTTAACTTTGAGGATTTTTTGCAATAAATTGTTAAAAAACTACAAATAATGCAAATAAATAGATGCGAAATGCGCTAACCTTGCATTTTCTTATCACAAAATGGAAACCGAAATGGAACGTACAACATTGTAGAATTACATTTCTTTAATATTACTGTACTGGCTAGCATTGTGCCACATTTAAATTAAATGCGTATCTGCTTTCATTTTATAGTTTTTTTCTGGAAGGATTCGGTCAAATTCCGAAGTATTTCCGCTTGACGTTTTGCAGAATGCGGAATATGGGTTGACAATTCAAAACAAACAACGCAATAAACAGTTAGCTCTTATTATAGTCTTTAGTTACATTATAAAATTAAAAGGAGGTTTAAAAAGTGATGTGGCTAAATTAGCCAACACGATGTTAGCTCCAAGGTAACATGCCAAGAAAAATACCTATTTCCGATAACGGAAGGGGAAATGATAATAAATTCCCAAATGTTTTTTGTATCCGTCTATCTAATATTAAACTATAATAAGCCCTTTAGACATTGGAAAGTGAGCGGGAAATGATTAACGTATTCCATTAACTAGACACTGCGTCATTAATAATTCAATTTCGGCAAATAAACTGGTGATTAACGCAAGAATAAATATGCCGAAAAAAATCTGCTTTAAAGATAATAACAATGCTGGGCTTTGGCAAACAAAAACGATTTGGACTGCAAGTTGACTGACTTTTGTTACCACTGAAAGGTGTTTGACACTGTTCCAAATCATTGCTTAACCATTATTATGTAATCAACTGCCGCCGTTTTATTGCACTGGAATTTCGAGTTTAATTGAACTTCGTAATTATTTCGCAACCGATAGGACGCATGATGCTGCGTGCGATTAATTCCAGCATATTTGGTAGCCGAAAGCTGCAGAAAATTTGATCTGATCTTTTTATTATTATGGAAATGCAGAACTTGTTGAAATGTCAAAATTTGTCATTGGCTACTGCTAACAGCTAACAATTCAGACAATCCATGACGAGCTTTATAGAGCTTAACATTCTGGAAATCTGATAGCATGGATTATATAGGCATTTTACATTGATACAAAACATTTTCAGAAAATGCAATACGTTATTACATGTATTTCTAAATGAATGATTTGGTAAAACCTTACTTATCGATGCATGTTTACAAGACGCACCAAGAAACTGTCCTTTTCATAAATTAAGCCAAAAAAGGTTAATTTGTAGGCATGTGTAAATTATCAATGAGGCTAATATGCATGAATTAGTTAATTTGATTAAATGTAAAAGCGGCTAACCACCCTGATCAAGACTGGTATTTCCGAATGCGATATTGATAATTACAAGATTATGGCGGTTTAATTAACTGCTAATGAGCGGGCGTGAGCCGCCAATATGTTAATGTTAGAAGAAGAGAAAAACTATAAATAAAACTCCTATTCGTAATATTCGAAACCCAAGTACCTCAAAACAGCACCACATTTCAAGAATTTTGATAATCTTCACTACTCTGGTCTTTAACCAGCTTAACTTTTAATCAGATTATCTGATGGTATTAGTGAATTGTCACCATCTTTCCATTCCATTATGCTTGCCAAATAAAAAATGTGAGCACCCATAACTTTAAGTTATGGGTTCAAGAAATGATAATTTCTCTTTCCTTAGAAAATATAAAAAACGTAAAATGTTAATGGATTACAACCATTACCACACGGTAAAAATACTAATGACAAATCGTGTCATTTGGCATGTTATGTGGCTAAGTTCAATCATTATTTTTTATCAGATTTTTTAGGTTTGTGAGTTGTTCAAAAATGTTCAAGATGTTCGCTTTTTGAAAGTTTCTAACACCAAGAGTACGAGTTTGATCTAACAAGTTAAACTTTGACTTAATAAGGGTGAAATATTACTTTTATTCAAGTGATTGGGAACCAGTGCGACTAAATGTAGTGAGTGCTAACACACAGAATATTTAATTTCATAACCCACGTTTTGACCTTTTGAAAAAAAGTGTAGGAAAGGTTTAAATCCTGTTTACAAAATGGCTTGACGTAAGTCGATGGACAGCAATTCATTAAAAACCGCGTGTCAACAGTCAACTCATATTTGTTCCTTACATGTATGGTTTTATGGTTGATGTTGTGTCCCACGCCATTGGCGTCATTTTTATACCTTTCTGGGCAATAAATCAAGCATTTCCGGGTCAAACAAACAACCTGGGAATGTGGCTAAAATTCAGAATTTCATTCTCATTCGCGAATTCATGAGCGATATAAAGATGACGTCGTAATCGCAAAGCTGAAAGTTAAAAAAGGAGGGTGAGAACGAAGGAAATGGTAATTTTATTTCGTACTTATCATGCTGACTGTGAATGTTTCGTTTATAAACATAGGCTTGCCGGAATAATCAAGGATCTTAAAGCAGCCATCTAGAGTTTCATAAGCTAAATATTATTTAAATAGCGTTTTAATTGCAAATGTTATAATATTTAGTCAGAAAAATGATTGTTAGTCAAATTAGACGTTTTTCGTGTCACCTGCCGACCTAGCTGTTAATTTTTTCCCCCATAATTTCGTGTATTAATGTACCATTTTTAGATCCATTAAACGAACGACGTATTCCGTGTTCGGTTTTTGTTCAATATGTATTAGTTAAGAATCTAATATTAAATCGATGTCTAGGATAATGCGTTGAAAGCAAGATTTTTTATTGTTAAAACATTTTTTTTGTAAATTAACTTGATGGAAAGATCATTGGCCTAGAGGGCCCTTATTTTAGCAACCGCTTATCCAGATTTGTAAAATCATTGAATCATTGAAAATCATTGAACCGTTGACACAATCGGGATAAATTTACATTTTGTACAAAAATACACTTACTATAATGCAAATTAAACGGAAATAGATGTTGTACTATTAAATGAAATAAGATTTATTATCTTACGCATTTCCCTGATATTTATAATACGTGATTAGCATTTTCAACAAAGCTGACTCCAGCCGATTATTTGAACCACGTTTTACGCTATGTATGCTTATCCAGATATTCGAATCATCTTTTTGTCAATAAAGCCATTTCTAATCTTTCCTTGTAGTCAAATTAAAAATTGTTTAATGTCTGTACTTCTTATTTGCCAAACAGCGGGGAATATATTTGCTTATTTTTGAATTTGGCCCAAAAAAACGTTAATTAAATATATACTATAAAAAAGTGCAAATATTCATTACTGTTTGACCTAAATTTCGTTAGAAAAACAAAAGCATATTTATATACATGTAGCTAGTCCTGAAATGATTTACAAAACAGTCCATTAGTTTAACAAGTTATTTTATTGGTCGATTATGGCATCATTTCTAATAAATGTTATCATTGTCGTAAATTCCGGTCTTCTTAACGTAATATATTGACCTACGAAAATATAAATAAAGGTATAGTTTTATGGTTTGATAATTAAAAAAAACAAAACTATCCAGCTATTTTATTATTTAATATTGTGAGTACAACTGCTCTGATTTTAAAAATATGCATGCAAACTGAATCGTGCATATTTTATGCATTGGCTTCTATTGCATCAAAGTACTTAATTTGTTTAAAAGAAAGTTTTAAGCATAACGTAATCTTTTCTATTTAGACATGATTGTTTCTTCTCTCAATTTACAGTGTTTTTAAAGTTTTTTTTTAAAGGAAGAAAAAATGAAATGAGGGGAAAAAAGGAAAATCAAAGCATTTTCAAATATTTCGACACGTTTCTTACTTAATGTCGTCAAGTAACTTTTTTGTTAATCTTTTTTTTACTATTCACATGCTGTGAATGTGGCAAATGTGATGAAGTAAATTTTGAAGAAAATTACTAGCACCATTATTGTATTCTGAATTTTTTCGAATTGGCTTTGATTTTTCTCGAAAACCACATTTGCAATGAGACGCGTTTTACCGTATTTTTGCTTTGAATTAATTGATTGTTAATAAAGAGCTCTTATTAAAAGCTCCGGCCGTGAAATTAAGTGCATACTCATCTGAAGTATGAAACGTTATTCCCCCTATATTTCATGCTTCTCTTTCAGATTATTGCATAATTTGCATTTAATGCTTAATGCTGAAGTTTCCTTTTAATTATTTTTGTGTTAGAAAAGCAATTAACTGTTCTCTCTGTGTAGCTTAAACCTACCTGCGAATTCTCTACACGTAGTTTCTAGACTACAACATGTTTGACAGTTCCAACGGGTCCCTTGGGAGTAACAGTGTTATATCCACCCCCGAAAGATTTCCCTCCAGCTCCAGCGTACGCAGCTTCCAGCGTGGCTAGCACCAGTAGAACCACCATGACGATAAGCTTTTGACAGTTATAAAACAAAGTGGATACTTAAAATAGTATCAGTAAATTCCATAAAACAAGTTCTATAAATGCACGAGAATAGGGTATGTATTGTCATTCATAAATAAACTTAGGCTGATCATAGCATTACAGGTAACATTATTTTCACGTGAATAAAGATATATGTCATTTTTCTGAGAATGTAATGCCATTTGAAAAATGTTCTTGAATCTTTTGATAATTTTTAACCAACTATGCCTTCTTTCTGGAACTCTCTGCTCATATCTACTATCTAACTAATATATTGTCATTCCGCATATGATTTCTAGAAGTTAATACTTACCAAGGTTTTGACTAGGAGTCCGAAATTCATGATGAAAAATAAATACCGCTGCCGAATGTTAAGTGGTGCTTGAATCATACCGGTTATATACCGTTTGATCACGACTTTGGTATTCCCCATGACGTTGGAAATATTTTGTAATGTAGATGCATTATGGCAACGACAAATGGTTCGCGTCACTTGAAAAAATATCGTCAGGCTTGAATATGATTATGCCAGAATAAGTAAAAATAAGACCGGAGTTTCATTTAATGCACCTGTGTTTCTTAGAATGCTTTGCTGCGTGATGGAAATGCTCTTGGAACTGCATTTGTCGATGTAGCTTTATCCACTGTATACGGTTTATTGTGGATTGAATCCACATGCGTTCTTTGTACTCATCAACAATGCTGCTAACATGCTTTCCATTTTCCCGTTTAGCAGTGTCAACAGAAACTTGTTGGCGAACTAAATTCTTTACTTGTTACTAACCACATTACCCTGCGATACAACTGTGAAATTTAAATGACGTGCGAAGTAATCGATCGAACATGCCAACATGTGTGACCATAAAACATACAAGTCCAGTCGTTTAACAAAGTATTTTATTTGAAGACTATGGCATCATTTCTAGTAATTTTTAAAAATGAAAACGAATTCCAGTCTTCTTAAGGTAATATGTCGACCTATGTGGATAGAAATGAAGAGTATAATTTTCAGTTATCAATAGTTAATATAAGTAATTGCATCATTAACTCAAACAATGTGAACTGAATCGCGCAAGTTGAAGTGAATTTCCTCATTACATGCCTGTTACATTGAGTTATATCACATTAAAGAACTTAATTTTTGTAAAAGAAAACTTATAAATACATTTTTAGAATAACGAAATCTTTCCCGTTAACACATTTTTTAAAGGCACAACAATGCTATTAAAAATCTAGGAATTTTCAAATTATGAAAAGGCTAAGAACACGTCATTTTTATTTAATGTGTTAATTACTCTTAGGAAGTATTTCTTCTATACACGTCCAGGCTGCCTGTTATAACGTGGCATGCTGCAAGCTAAATTGTGCCATGTTTAGTGGATGGATAAGTTATTTTACATAAAAGTAAATGTTGAAGGAAAATCCCAACGAGAGAAAATATAAATATTTTATTCCGAACTATTTAGATTTGGCTTTAATTTTTTTTCAGAAATCGAATTGTTTACAGCCTTAAAACCACATTTGCAAGGCATTTTAATGGTATTTTTATTTCTTAATTTTTCTTTGACTTACATGTAATAGATTGTTAGTAAAGATTATGTGTATCGTATGTATGCATCTAAAGTATGCAACTGATACTTTGTGCTTTTCTCTGTATAAATCTGAACCTACCTAAGAATTCGCTTCGTGTATTGTTGCTAAACTACGACATGCTTGAGAACTCCAGTATGTATAGATCCAGTTGTATTAGCAACATATCCTCCTCCGAAACCACTTGAGTTATAGCCAGTAGATGCATTACGTGCAGCTTCCAGAGTAGTTAACACCAGTAGCAGCACCATGACGATAAACTTTTGAGAATTGATGAAGTAGATAATTAAAATCGCATCTTAAGAATTCCGTAAAACATCTCCTTTAAAAGTATGCAAATTCATATACTTAAACTGAGTATGGCAATAATCGGCCTCTTACTTTTATCGCTAAGCCTTTCCCCTTCCTCAGAATGCTGAATTTTTTATTTATTTCCTTATTTTTGTGTGATTTGTTTTTTGTTTATTTAAAACGTTGTATTCTAGAAAGGTACGAATGCATTTGCCACGGATACCCTTCAAAGGGCCTGTTGCACCAACAAATGTTAAGCAAACCCCAAGGTAAACCTCTAGTTAACCATGGAAAAAGCATTCCATCAAGGCAGGTTATCAGTTTTGATAACAGGTTTGAACAGCATCAATAAATATTTTTAACAGTATCAAAAAATATTTTTTGAGTGTAAAAAATATTTTTACACAGCATGAAAAAATATTTATATAGAGTTGCGCTTGAGATGAGTCATCGAAATGGAACGTTTCCATTATTAGCCAAGGGGTGTGAGCTACATGAGAAAGCTGGGGACCACTAACAGTATATGGGCCTATGCTTATGGCTATGCTTTTGATCATGGCTAAATAGGGAAATCTCCTGTTTCCTTTGTGTGCATTGGTATCATAACTTGTACACACACTTAATCGCCATGCTTTGAAACATTAAAATGCACTAACAAACTAAAGTAATTCTTTTCGTTTACCATTTTCAGGAATTATATGACTGAAAATAAAATCATGGGGCTCCATTATAATGTGTATAAAGCAGTTCATAGTATAGTTATTAATAATACACTAGTAAACAAACATGTTACAACTAATCATCACCATGCCTAATTTTTTTCTTTTGTACTTCTAAACTTTGATCTTTCAACAAGAATTGTGCATTCTGGGGAAAAAATAAACTTTATGGATATATAATTAAATTATTGAACAGTCAACCAGTTGACCAGTGCTATCAACATTACATTTCACGGAGAAATATATCGTGCCTTAATTTATCCTTTTGTGAACCATCTTTACTTATTTAATCATGCATACTTTTACATTGTATTGATAAGGCCAATGAAAATACATGTACATGTATGGTACTTGTATGGTACTTCAATCATAATTCCTAAAATGGTAAACAACGAAAAGAATTATTTTAGTTTGTTAGTGCATTTTAATGTCTTAAAGGCATGGTAATTACGTTTTTGTACACGTTATGATACCAATGCACACAAGGAAGACAGTACATTTCTCTGTTGAGCCATGATCAAATGCATAGCCATAAGCATAGGCCTATCTATACACTGTTAGTGGTCCCCAGCTTTCTCAAGTAGCTCACACCCCTTGGCTAGTAATGGAAGTAAATGTCACGTTATGTCCATAACATGTCTCTTTAAGGTCGTTCTACCACTCAACTTGTACCGTAATTAATCGATGATTAACTCTAGATAAATGATCAAATGACGTAAATTTATTCGGGCGAAAATGACCTCACCTTGATTGAGGAAAAGTCGATGAAAACTTTTTCAAGCGAAATGTCACGTTTTCTCAAACACATATTATTACTGTAATTACTGATTAATTAATGTAGAAGTTCAGTGGTAGAATGACGTTCAATAGACATGTAATGAGCAAATCGTGACATTTCGCTTGAATATATGGTTCATTTCGACTTTTCCTCAACCCTAGGTGAGGTTGTTTTAACTCTGAACTTCTGCCGTAATTAATCGATAATTAATCCCAGATAAAAGTTAAAATGACGTCAATTTATTCGGTTAAAATTGCATTTCCTTTGACTAAGGAAAAATGGCTAAAGAAAAAAAAATGACATTATTTGTTATGTCATGTCTTATCATTTGTTTCAAAACTGATGTCTCTTGTCAACAAATTTGTGCTTTCCTCTATTTATGAAAACGTATTTAAACAATTTGAAGCGCATGCATTAAAATGACGTCATTTGTGAGTCAACGGGTCGTTATGTAGATGGAATGACGTTCTCTGAGGCCTTTTCAGCAAATTCGATCGTCTATTTCTAGAATATTTTCTCTGAAATGTGCTACTGGTGCAGTCGAGTATTATCCAAAATTTTGGCAGGCGAATTTATTCGCGTTAAATATTCGTTATTATTAATTTAAATATTAAACTAAAACCCCTCTCACTGCGTGTTCTTTATTTTTGAATGAAACGCATTTTTCATGGTGGTTTTCGGTTATTTTCGTCTACGATGGGATGCCTATCTCACGCGATGGTGGCGGTGGTATTTTGGTGTTTAATGGGCTCGATTAAATGTCCTGGGAATTAATCGCTCGTTATGATTATTATTTATCACTTTTTCTTTTTCAAATTCGGAGCTGCTGCCGAGCACCCCCACGTGGTTTTTTGACGCCTGGCAACTCATCACTTTTTATTAATTTCACCTTGGAAAATGCAGCCGTGCGAGCGCATCAGGCCCATTTATGCGTTTGAAAAACGTGATGCGCCGGCCTCACCCCGTGGGGGATGCCCTGGGGGGCACAGATGCATTATTAATTGAAATGATGGAATACGGCAGTGAGAAATGTTTGCACCTGCCTCTGGTCCTTACTGGGCCCATAAACTGCTTGTGGCGGCCATGTCGGAGCTCCTTTGAGCGTACCTTAGTAGTATATGAAAAGTCATCTCTGGATCACATTTCTGGATCACTTCACAGAAATAACTTTTCACATTTTTTGACATATTTATTTCAGTAAAATACAATGAATTCTTAGTGATTGTGTATATTTTATCGTGATGGTCGATTCTGAAGTATTTGAAAGAATGATGAAATCGTCTTAATCCAATGATTTTCCACAGGAAATAGATCTTCGAGCTTATCCTAAGAAAATGTTACAATTTATAACTGAATTCACTACTTTGCTACTTTAGTTTTTTTAAAGTGTAATTTTACTTACCCAACCACCATTTAGTTTTATCCACTCTGCTGCATGCTTAGCAATATAATTTCCCAAAAAGTTGCATACAATCAAGGGTTGAGTGCGATCACGATTCTTCAATTTGCAATCAACCGACATTCGATAACCAACTGCGAGAACAACAAGTATTCTGGACCATCTAATCACATTGAATGATTCACGGCAAATAAAATCTAACATTGAGGGCCATTCGTCAACATTTGTGTTATAGAATAAAGTTATGATAGATTTATAGAAAGCTTCATTTTTGAGTATTATCTCTTTCACTAAGCGTATTACTGTTGTGCTACAAGGTAGTTCTAATTCAAGTTCGTAATTACGATTCACCAGATAACCAGAATTTAAAATATCTCTCGCCACTAAGCGTGAAAACTTTGCATGACTATCTTCTGTTGGTGTTGTTATGCTTACTTGAGGTTCCATAGTGTAAGCACCCTTGAAGTTAGACAGACTAATAAAGTTACTTTTAAAAATGATTTTTATTATAGCTCATTACAATATTATAGGGTTATCACATTATTTTTTAGGGATGTACAATGGTAAAACCATATTTGACATGGTATTGATAAAATTCCGCACATAACGATCATTAGTAAGGAAATGTGTATTAGAAAATTGAGATGTGATCCTACGCATACTGAAACCCGAACAACGTAATAATAAATAAAATACACAATATGAACCACAGGCAGCTGTTCGTTCATGCTGCAGTTGTTTAGGATTATTTTTCTTGATTACACTATTTCGCTCTAAAAATTGTCGGATTTGTGGTAGAAGAGGGGGTAACCCATAACTATCAAAATATTCACCATTTCCTGATGAGTCAAAATAAACTGCAATCCAATGTGATCCAGGTTCAGTGTGCTTATCCAAATTGATGATATAGCAAATATGGTTTGCATTATGATGAATCATATCACTAGCTATAACACCTCCAAATGAATGTTTTGTAGAATTGTGACGATATAACAAATTTTCAAGTTGAGACGTGTCCATTTTTTTAATAATTAGTAGTAACGTTGCGCGACTTATCTATCTCGATGATGTTTTGAAAAACTGCAAACACGATCAGACTCATATTTGTATCAAGAACATTTTCAAATTTCAAATTGATTCTCATTGATCCAGTTTTTATCAAGTTAAAATGTGTACCATCGAGTGCACTTTGATCAGGTGTTAAATCCAATGCATACAATGTGTAACCACAACCATATTCTTTATATAATATTTCTGGGCCGATGCTACCATAATACTGTTAAGTTGCTTTAAAGAATTCTTGATAGGCTATCACCCACTCGTTGTTATTAAAACTAGGTGTGAATGGAATGCTTGGATACTGTATGCCATTGATGTGCACACTCAGTGAATTCAAATTTTAATGTTGAAAGTGAAATGGATTAAGTGTTATATCACCATTCTTTGCGGCACTATTAACCAATCCCATCATAATATAAGTAGGTTGTGGTCCTTTAAATGCATTTGGTCTGTCAATTTCACGTAAACCTTTTCTAACACTAAAAGTACGACATTCTGTACGTTTAATGGTGTACTTAAATGTACCCTCATCAACACTTTTAGCATGAGCCAGAATTATAAGCGGGCTTACTGTAACTTTATGTGCATATAAAATAGCATTATCGATGACGACTTTATATTTGTTGATGTCACCATCTGCAGCTGTTAAACAAAACTCTGGTTTACTTAGAATAATTTTTATCCGAACATCCACATAATTTACAATAAGTTTATCTTGCTCTAAAATGTCGAGCTTTAATTTTCCCATCATGTCAATCTTGCCACTTTTCTTAGCTCTTGTAAATCTTTTCTTAATTCCACAACCTTCATCAGCTTTAGTAAGGTCATTTTCGGAAACTGATTTATCTTTATAGTACATTTCACTACTTAGTTAAGACTTTCCATGAAGCTGGGCAGACGAAATAGTGGTTTTAAAGTAAGCTTTGTAAGGATAGTCTTATTCACTGAAAGTGATCTGTTTATCACCTAGGTTTATTGAAACTTCGCTGAAAAAACTGTGCATAAAGTTGTTAACTGGGAAAACTTTAGCTCCATGCAATATACTATTTCCATTTTCCAGTATGATTTTTGCAGTGAGGTGTAAGTAGGTGTTTGATAAATCCAAATAATCTTCTCCATTACCCGGTATAAAAAATTCCCAGTGATTGGATCCTTGGATTGATGCTATAGGAAGAAAGTCGCTATCCTTGCAACTTTGAATGCATACTTGTGTTGGTGGTACAGTGTGAACATCTACTTCGCATTTTACCGCTTTGTTAGAGATGTTGAATTTGTGAGAAGTCGATTCTCGCCATCAGGTGGCTGGTGTTTACGAAATTAAGATGAACCAGGTAGTTCTCAGCCAAGGATTCTTTATTTCACGACGTTTCGGCCTCTTAATTAGGCCTTCA
>JAQIXS010003701.1:0-17279 GCA_034700785.1 Rossiulus vilnensis | reverse complement strand
TAACGAACCAGAGCTCGACCAGCTGTCTTCATCCATCGTTGAAGAATCTGCGGTTTTCCAACACGATCGGGTTGTCGAAGCTGCGCTGCCGCTTCTCGACGATATTTCTTCGCTCATTGCCGCCGAAGAATCTGATGTTTCCCAACATGACCAGCTACCAACCACCCCCGGCGAACCTGAGCTCTCGTCACCTGCCCAGGTCCAGTCGACTGTCTCGGACTCGACCCCCCGAGGAGAGACTTCCGGCACCCACCCTCCCCATTCCCTTACACACGCAGCGACACATAGCACGGACACGATCTCGCCCTGCCGCGAGGCCTGCCTGGCCATGGAGAGCGTCTGGTTCGCCGGGCCAGAGACGGAGGCGGCTGAGGGCCGCTGGCGACGCCACTTGGCCGCCAGCGCGAGGCCGGAATCCCCGGCCGACGACCAGTGGCTGACCAACGACATCTACGAGGAGCAGCCCGCCGATCTGCCGCCAGAGGGCGACGAGTGGCTGAGACGAGTCAAGGTTAGATCACGCCCGATCGGCTGTGAGATGCATCCGTTCTTGCCTGCCGAATCCCCCCAAAGATTAACGAAGCAGCGGACGTGAGATTGATGGTTGATGATTGATTATTGTCTCCCCCACTAACACAGACGCCAGCGTCGATGGCTGGAGCGTGCGGCGCCGCCGAGGGCCGCCCCAGAGCTCGTTTTGAGGCCTTGTTGATGTTAACATTCAGGATGACCGTAAAGCATATACTCGCCGTGCAAACATGGGATGCCCACCATGCAAAAAAATGACACATTATTTGCTTCAAATACTTACTGTAATTGCTAAATTTATTTTTTCGTAATGTAGAATTGGTGTTTCTAATCGAGTCAGATTCGTTTTAAATAATTTGAAAATATTCAGTTAATGAGATAGGGGTTTATTCGTAAAAATTAAATAAACTCGGAAAAAAACTTTATGCAACCTCCGATGCCGATCGCCGGAGCTTCGACTTCTCTTTGGAGATTTCAGTGAAAGGAAACACCGTTTTCGGAGGTTTTTTGTTTTAAAAAAAAGGTTATTTCATTTTAAAAAAATGTGCAGTTTTTTTCGTGGATCGGGCTTAAAGCTGAGCCATTTAGCATGCAAAACATGCAAAATAATTACTCGCACATGTTTTGCTTAAAGTAATTATGATGCCCAGTCCCGAACTGGGTTGTAGCTATGGTAAAAATGTCCCGTTTATTTATAAAATTAAATCTAGTAAATGTTGAAGACACCTCAAAGCCCGCAATGCAAAGCTGCGTTTCAAGGAAGCCTCATTCTCTAAAAAAAAATAATAATAATAAACGGACCCTAGTGGGCGAGCAATTCTACACTGGCCAAAATAAACATGACAAGAATAATTATTATTTGAAGCAAATGTGCGAGTAATTTTGTTGCATGTTTGGGCACGCTTAAAGGCGCCGCCAGTTTCACGAAGTAACTATAAGAGGCGAAAGCAAGCACCTGAAATTGGACCCTTTCATCAAATGTCTATTGGTTGAAACGGTAAAATGACTTCCGTTTGCCACCGGGAGTGGTTGCTTTTACGGCTACGGTACTTAACTTGCACGCTTACTCATCAGCATGGCGTGTGCATCGATTCATCTTCTTATTCCACTAATTGGGGTGGTCGCAATTTCAAGTGTGACCCTTCTGCTGTGTGTTGAATTTGCGATCACGTCCGAATGTTGTTTGCGTGTTATTTGAGACGAAGTCGATTTGTTTTCTTCTGAACGAGTCTTGTTTGCGTGCTCGACGCGAATTGCATCCTCCCCCCTCCGCGACAAACGCCCAAATTCAGCAGCGTGAAACTGCAAGCGAGTGTCAACATGTCACCCCCAAATCGGTGAATTTGGGAATGCACCGCGTCCCGCGTTTTATGCAAATTTCCTAAATTTTCCTTCCAAGAAGCAGAATGACAGGCTAGCCAGCTTCCATCGCATGAAAACATTTTTTTATCCTAGCAGAGTAATTCGTTAAACTGTTATATACATTTTTTGTTAAAAATTCGCTCAGTTTTAATAGCCAAACTTGGAAGATCTCCCAAAATTCGAATGTTCTCCTTTCGATTTGAATTCAGCTTCAATTTCATTTCGGTTTTTTTGATAGTTAGCAAATTATGGAAGACATTTCTTAAAACTTGTTGGTCCCATGGCAGCGACCAACAGAACATTCCCAACTTCATCGCTTGCCGTTTTTGCTGCGAATTCTGGGCCGCACGACACATTCTGATCCATTCGTTCCTTCCTCAGGAGGACCTCGAGCAGGGCCTGAAGGACGTGGCCAGCTCGCTGGACATCGTGGAGGGTCAGCTGATCTCGGCCGACCTGCACAACCAAGCAGCAATAGCAAAGGTAATCAGGCGTTGATTTTAGCCTCCGGTTTTCTTGGGCTTCACGCCGACCTGGGATTCAAGCCTCTCGCTTCTTTCAGCACATCTGCGATCAGCTGATTCCTCCTTCCGAGAAGCTCATCGGCCAGCTGGTGGGCATGGGCAGCGCCATGCCCAAGTCGACGGACGTGCAGGCCTTGCTCGCAGAGCTGAACGCCCAGAGCTCGCGGCTGGCGGTGCTGAAGATGCATTCAGAAAAGAAGCTGCAGTCGATACAAGTAAGCCATGTGCATGTTATTTAACTATAAAAGAATATCCTTTTCAAGAGCTTGGAAGCATTACCTTAGGATAGTGAGGCCATATTATTGTGGTTTTAATAAATCGCAGTACTAAACTGAATGTGGCTTTTTTACTTTCAGGCCATTTTTGCACAACAGCAGCAGCACCAGCAGCAAGTCGAGAAGTACATATCCCTGCTTCAAGAGCTGAACACGTGGGTCACCGAAATGTTCTCCGCCCTCAACGTGAACATCCAACTGAACAGCGTGGAGGGCATCAAGGAGCAGATAGACAAGCACCAGGTAGCGATCGTCCTGAAGCAGTGCTCATCAGCTCTCTGTGCTGTCTTTTTTCTCAAGGAAACCTTCTCTTGCGGCGAAGGGTGACCACATGCTGTCAGGAATGTGTGATACGAGAGGCTCAGACGTCCCGGGTTTTTTTTATTACTATTTGATGGAAAATATTTAAGATTTTACAAACACCTAATCTGATTGCTAAATTTATTTTTACGCCCTTGATGACATCTTCATTGAAGGCGTTTTATTGAAAATGTGAAATTTCTTGAATTATTGACCATTGCTTGACCTTGATGAATCGAGACTGAAAAGTTGAATCGAAATCGTTTTCACTACTGGAGGTTCTGTAAAATTCAGAGATCCCAAAAAGAATGTATTTTTACTTGATACGTACTAGTTTGGATAAAACCTGCATTGTATGGATGGTAACCGTGATTCGCTCTTGCATGAAATGCCTCGTTACGATCCACGACGCACTCGATTTCAACCAAATTCATGTTCGTACCTGGATATGTTTATCACATTTAACTTCATTTTTTTTCACCCGATCCGAGCACATCACACTATCCTCACTCTTGTCTTGAACCGACACTCGCAAAACTGTCACGCAGCATTGCAATTACCTAGCGAGAAGTTTCCAACCACACTTTTTCTTTCTTTTTTTACCCCTTTCATTTGTTTATTCCTTACTATCAATGCTCTCACCACCAGGAGATGCATGCCGCCCTATCCGCCAAGGAAATCCAGCTGGTAGACCTGATGAAGCAGTGCAACGAGCTCCAGAAGTTCGAGAACATCGCCAACCTCGCCGCCCAGATCCACGAGCGCCTGAACGACCTGAAGAGGGTCATCCGAGACGCCAAGGAGAACATCGACGACCGGCTGACCAAGATGCGCATCACCCTGGAGAGCTTCGAGAGGCAGCTGGCCAATGTGGCTGCCTCCGGCACCTACTACCAGGTCCACGACTCCAGCAGCTCTTTCAGCGTTGACCCCACCGTGGCCACCCGGGAAATCCACACTTCCGAGACCTCCGGATTACCCACCGGAGTAACCATCGTGAAGGAAACCTCACCGGAGCTCACGTCTGAGAGGACCGAGATGATGAAACAGGCAAGTTCCAGCGTGGAGCAGACTGCAAGCGGAGGATTGCTCATCAAGAACGTCCAGCAGGTGAGCGCCAGGAGGGCCGTCCAGAAAATGCAGGTCCAGAGGCAGCTCATCAGGCAGGTCGTGGACTCCTCTGGCAATGTCGTCCAGGTTTCGGAGGCGGAAGGCGAGGGTTTTCCGGTGACCGAAGGCACCGATCTCTTCGAGGGAGCGCAGGCCTTCTCGGAAATGCCGACCGGGTTCGGGGCTGGGCCCGAGGACTTCACCACCACCGAGGAGATCACCGAGAGCGGAGGCCTCAGGGTCGTCCGGAGAAACGTCACCCAGAGGGTCCTTCAGACCCAGCGCGTGGTTCAGAAGAGGATCGTCCGCATCCGGAAGATCGTCTCTTCGGACGGCACGGTCACCACCACAGAAGAGGTGGTCGATCTGCCAGCCGAATCCGACGGGGTTCTCATCACAGAGATGACGGAAGGACCACGCGAAGAAACGACGTTTATGGGCTCCGGTCCATTTTCTCCGGCGCCTGTGGTCACTTCGCCCGTTGATGTTCCTTACCGGGACATCGCGCAACACATCGACGATGCGGTTATTTTGTCCGAACCGGCAGTGCCTGAAAATGTCGACACAAGCACATCTCCGCAAGCTCAGGTTTTCTTCGGTGATATCGAACCAGATGCCGCGAGCATGGTGCTGCCATCGGCACCAGAGTTTCACGAAATGCCGGACTTCGGCGATGAATGCCGTGAGTTCCAGAACTTGCCTCGTGAGGAATCTCCCGCATGGTACGGACTTGTGACAGATTCGGCAGAAATGTCTTCCGTGGGAGCGATCGGCAGCGTGAAGCTTAGCGATGCTGCCGGTGTTCCAGAACCGGTGTCCGCAGAGCTGACCGAAATCCATAGGCTGAAAGAGTCTCCGGATGCATCTTCTCGAGAACCAGTTGTCGGCGTGCAGTCTGGCGAAACATCAACAACGTTGTTAGATTCGGCAGAAAAGTTTTCCCAAGAATTGACCATCGATGTGCAGACTAGGGATCCAAAGCTTAGTGATGCTGCTGGTGTTCCAGAACCTGTATCCACAGAGCTGACTGAAATGTACGGGCTGAAAGACTCTCCAGATGCGTTTTCACGAGAACCGGTTGTCTCTGTGCATTCTGGTGAAACATCAACATCTACGTTTTTGGAGTCTGCTCAAAGGATTTCTCAAGAATTGACCATAGACGTGCAGACTGGTGATCCAGAACAGCCAGTGTCAGCAGAGGGGACTGAAATTCCTGTGCCGATGGACTCTCTGGGCGCGTTTTCTCAAGAAACATCAACATCTACGTTTTTGGATTCGGCAGAAAGGTGTTCCCAAGAGGTGACCATCGGTGTGCAGGCTAATGACCCAGAGCCGGTAACCCAGTCTGTGCCTGTGAGAGAAAGTGATCTACCCCAGGCTGATGTCATCCCTAGCGTCACAAGTGACCACACATATGATTCTGCCACTGTTTGTTCAACAAGTGAGCAAGTTCGTGATGAAGACATTGGTGAGGCTTTGCTTATGTCCAGTTTTTCTTCTGGTGTAACTACGACTTTGGGTGAGAAACAGACATCACTGCTGCGGGAAGATGGCATTGAAACCAGTTATTCAGAACAGAAGATGGAGTCTGATCTGCCTGTGATAATGAAGGAGGCGAATAATGATATTTTGGAGTCCACTGATGACCGGCCACTTGTTGAGGAGATCCAAACGTTTGATGCCGTTACCATACCTCCACCATGTGTGGCACTGCCTGAGGTTCTGGAGATATCAGAAGACTTTTCCAGACCATCTGCAACCAACGATGATGATTCGACGGTTGAAATCGTATCCCAAGGCTTTCTTCAAGAGACTACAGAAGACACTGCAAAAGTTGTCCCAGTGGCAGTGGAGGATGCTGATCATGCCATTCCAGAAACTGTGTTATGCCTTGATCAGATTGAGAAACCCGAATCCCAGTGGCCTATCACCAATGAAACGCAATTCTTTGGATCGGATGTTGTGGAGCATCGTGACACCAAGGATATAACAGAAGTGGAGTTTCAACCGGAAGAAGAATCTGAGAAAGTTGAGCTGTTTGCAAGGGATTCTTACCACCCTGAAGAAGTTGAAAGGGATGTGCCTGCACCCATTTCTGAACCTTCCACTCACCCGGATGGTGATCAAAGTTCTGACGAAGTTAAAGTTGACGGCGCTATTCACATTGAGCAAGAACGTTTGATATCGGAACAGTCTGACTCGCAAGTCACCGGTGTGGTTGAATACGAGGCGGAAGTTGCATCGGGTACTTCAGCAATCGGCCAAGATGGCGAATCCTTGACATCTTTAACGGAAATCATGCCCAGCAGCAAATCCAAAAAGCCCAAACGTGACAAGAAATCAAAGCACAAGGAGGGAACCAGTCCACTAGAAGAGTTTCCGGTTATAGAGGCGACGCATTTGACTCCCGAAATATCACTTCCGGGGCCCTCTGAAGAGGTCGCTGAACTTGAAACAAGCGGTGAGAACATTTGGCACGAATCTGATGAAGTCGATCAGGAAAACGTGCCCCCAAAAGCTGGCAAAAAGCAGAAAAAGAAGAAACCTAAGAAATCGAAATTTCCTGTAAGTCCAGAACCCTTGGAAGATGGCCATTTTGGTGACCATAAGGAGGTTCAGGACGTTGAAGACGTAACTGTTGCTGGAACGGCAGAAGATGAGCCTACAAGGGAAAAGTCTTTGACTCCATCAGTGGATTTCTCTTCTGACGTGCCAACCGAGAATGCTGCAGTCTTGGACGTTTCTGGCAAAAAAGCCAAGACACCGAAATCGAAGAAGTCCAAAAAGACCAAACGGGGGTTCGCCGCTAGCGAACAGCCGGTCGAACCAGCGGAAAGCACGGTTGCGCTGTCTTCTGAAACCAGTTCCCTGAAGGATGACAAGTTCGACTCGAGTCTTAGCTCGGAGGAGCAGGTCACTGTCGTAGGCGTGGTTACCGAGAACTGGGAGACTCTGGAGGAACAGGTGCAGGGACAGTCTGTTATTCTCTTGGATTATAAGCACCTGAAAACTGATGAAGATTTTCAAGAAATGAGACCTGAAGAGCCAATGCAAGAGACATCGCCTGAGCAGACATTAGCGGCACCTGACATCGGAGCCCAAGAAGCAGACACCCCTACAAGCATGCTCGATGTGGATGCTCCAGCCTTCGTAATGCCATCTTACGAATACACCCCACTTGCTGATGAACGAGTGGTCAAAGAGTCGGGTAAGAATAGCAAGAAGCAAAAAGGAAAGAAATCTAAGAAGCACGTAGAGCGCGCTGCCGAAGATCATGGGGATGTGCAATCTGACAGTGCGGATGTCGCTGTGCCAGCCTTTGAGTCGGATACAAGAACTTGGGACTTGATGGAAGATGAGCAAATGGATATTCAAGAACCGGTAACACTCCTTGGGAAAAGCGAAATCGTGACTCCTGCCGTTGGCGTTGAAGTAGTCGAAGGCCAAGAGGTCTTGTTGCTCAGACAGGAGCTTGAAGAAAAGGGAAGTAACGTTATCGCAATTGGCCAGGAACCTGTTGTCGTCGAGGATGTCAGGGACATTGCGACGGAAGCTACAGAAGACATCTCGGCTGAATCCGTGCCATCAGAACTTAAGAAATCGCGCAAGAAGCAAAAAGAAAAGAAACCCAAAAAACCGACGAGAGACGTCACAGAAGCAGTTGGAGGACCTCATCACGAATCTGAGGAGCCAGAATCTGTTGAAGGCGTCGAAGAAATGCCCCCATCTGATGAGTCTCCCGAAATCCAAGATGCTCAAATTGTTGACACATCTCAAATTTCTGATAATGTTCCTGAAGAGGTCATGGACGCTCCTGAGACCCAATTAGCTGCCGAACACGTTGCAGTTTCTGAAACGGTTGGTGACATTCCCAAGATTCCTGAAGATGGATCCGAACTCGTCAAGGTTGCGCTAGAGGTCCACGAGTTTGGCGGCATACCCGAAGAAGCAGTTGCGGTTTCCAAGCCTGCAGAAAAGGTCGATGTTTTTGATTCAGAAGATGTTAAAGAGCCCAGAATGCCAGACGCTTCAGTGACTGAAATGCTGGATGCTACAGAACCTGATCAGCATGAGACATCTGTCGACCACGCCCACTACACTCCTGGGGAGCAATCATCGTCGACTGAAGCAGACGAGACAGCAGTGAAACTGAAGAAGAAATCAAAGAAGAAGAAAGAAAAACTATCGAAAACCTTGAACGATACAGTCGAGGTGGTGGTGGCACCACCCTCGGGAATTGATGAGCGTGACTCAACTACTGACCAACCAACATGCGTCGAACAAGTCCTTCCAACCGTTGATCAGCCAGAAGATATTCCCAGAGACTCTCTCGAAGTGTCTCCTGAAGAGGCCATTAAAGCAGTTGAAGGCAAAGATGAGGCAAAGATTGAGGACAGATCAGGAAGCAAATTGCATGGCGGCATAGTGGCCTTTGATGCGTTTGAGGATTCTGAGGACACCCTGCCTTCATCTGTTGAGGACGCATCGTTTATAGCGGTACCGGACGAAATGAGACCTCTGCGTCACAAAACATTTGGCAAGAAATCCAAAGGCAAGTCCAGGAAAAAGCAGGATGTCGAAGAAGGCGTAGCCACCTTAGAAGAGACCACCAAGAGTGAAGAATGTCAAGAGGTTACTGATGTGCAGTTTTTAGATACCTCATCACGCGTTTCTGATCAATTTCCTGATGAGGATGACAAGTTAAGCAGTGAAGAACCTTTGACGGGCACCCTGACTCCGGAGGACCTTCCATCTGCCATTGATTCTGCAGTCTTACCACCAATAGGTAAAAAATCCAGCAAGAAACAGAAAGGAAAGAAATCTAAAAAAGCATTGGCACATCCTGATGACGCTGTTGGGATGGTAGGGGAGCACTTCGGTTTTAGTTCCAAGGAGCTGGATTTCACACCTGAAGCACCAGGAAGTGATGCACCAGAGGTTCCTATAAGCGATGCCCATATTGATTTACCATCGGTTGATATCGATGTCCAAGGCAGGTGGGATGATGAAGAGGTTATTTCGGTCGAAGATCAATCTACGACTAGCGCACAGATCTTGACAGTGACTTCAGATGTGACTGAGGAAACATTCTTTGTGGACGCCGAAAAATCTCTGCTGCCTTCCGACAAAAAATCTAGCAAGAAACAGAAAGGAAAGAAATCTAAAAAATCAAAGGATGGAGCAGATGCTCCCACTCTGGAGCAAGGACTCCCGGTTCCTGATGATAAGTTTGCCCTGGAAGAGACGCCTGTGGCTGATGAGCCTGAAGTCGGTTTTGGAACCACATCTTTGACTCCTGAAGATCTGACATGCGACGACAAAGATGAAAACACGTTGCCTCTAACTAGCAAGAAAACGACCAAGAAGCCCAAAAGAAAAAAGCCCAAGAAATCACTAGATTCCCCTGAAGATGTCACCGATAAGACAGTGGACATTGCGGAACCTCTGACTGGAGTTCCAGATATCATGTTTGACAACTCTGTTAGCAGCGAACCAGCGGAAATCCATACACTGACCGCTCAGGAGATTGATGATCCTTACAAAATTGTTGATGCGGTTACTGAAAACCAATACAGTGCAACGATAACCGAATTGTCTGAAACATTGGCAGAAAGTTTGGTTTTGTCTCATCAGGATATTCCTCCATCAGTCGAAGAATCATACGATACTGTCCATGAAGACGTTCCTGTGACTGCACCGGAAGATGCCAGTAAAAGTGATATTCAGCCAGAAACTCTAGATGCCCAAATTACTGAGATCTCATCTCAGGGGGAAGATATCGTTTCCGATGCTGCTAAGACCTCTGATAAAGTTATAGAAACATCTGAAAAATCCCCTTTGCCCTCTGAAGATGTCACGGGAGCGGAAGTCGATGAAACGTTGCTACCCGCTAGCAGGAAAGCCCGCAAGAAGCCCAAAGGGAAGAAATCCAAGAAATTGCAAGAGTTTCTCGATGATGTCACGGCTAAGTCGGATTTGGCCCAAGAGCTGAGCTCGGATTTAGCCGAAAGGACAATCGATAAACAAGAACCTGTAGGTTTCACACCGGAGGAAACATCATCGGCAACTGGTATAGAAACGTCCGATGTTTTACGCCAAGATTCTGAAAACGTTCCTGATCAGAACATCGAGATTTTTGTGAAGGATGGCCATGGGAATGAACCAGCAGAAGACATCTATGGTGAACCATTGACAGACAGCCTTGAGAATTTGTCACTTCCACCTCCTGGAAAGGCACAAGACTTAATGGAAACTGAAGAAACTGTTACGGAAGGGCCCAACATACTACTGGGTGGTTTGGAAGATTCTCCTGCGGTACCTGAAGCAACTGTGGAGGATCATTCTAGGTTTGAGATTCATGACATTGCTGCCGATGAGCCAATGGGCAGTGAACCAGAAGTTACCGTAAGCGTAACAGCAACTGATGTGATGCAAACAATCCTTCATGACGAATTCACTGAAGTCTCTGTCCAGGTACAGGAAAAAGTTGATCAAGAGATTGCCGATAAGGAGGACATTCAGCAACAAGATGTGCCCAGCATTTCAGGTGATGGCCAGGACAATGCTGACCACAAAAGCAAAAAGAAAAGCAAGAAGTCGAAGAAGCCGAAAACGTCTTACGAAAATGTGCAACCTGTTGGACTGATCGATTCTCCCTTGCAGGCTCATTCCAAAGGCGCTGAAGAAGCAAAAGATTGGTTTGATGAACCAGATAAGGTTGACAGCCAAATTTCCGTGCCATCAGAGACGGAATTTCTGGTCGAATCTTGGGATTCTGAATCGGTTGGTGTCGTGCAGGACGCGGGCTATGATTCGCAGTTGACGCATACACAGGATGAGGCAGTACCAGCAGACAGTTTAGACAAGAAGAGCCGAAAGGCGAAGGGCAAAAAATCTAAAAAGCACAAAGGGGAAGGTTTTTCTCCTGAAACTGACACTCAGCATGCGGACTCGGAGAACAAATATCTGCCAGAAGAGTCTGAATTCCAAGAAAGCGACCAGGGCAAGGTTGCTGAGATGAAAGATGCTTTCGGTTGGGAAGATGAATTGGACAAGAAAGATACCGAACTTAAAGTGCAACCAAACACGATTTTGACAGCGCCTACTGTAGATAAGCAGCTGGATCACGAGAGCAAGAAATCAAAAAAGAAGAAAAAGAAATCTGTCACGTTCAAGGAGGATGATTCCCGATGGCAGTCTGAGGAGCCAGAACCCAAGGCTCCGTGTGAGGGCGACCAAAACCTTGACGATTGGGATACTGAAACGCTTGCCCAAGATGAATTCGTTGCATTTGGATCAGGGTCGTCGCTCGTGTTCAAGGAACCAGAAGATCTTGAGACTTCCGACCAAATCATTTTTGCGGAGGAAATGTCGGCTCTTGTCATGCCATCGGAGGATTCCAGCAAATCCCCCGCTGTGGAAGAAACCAAACAAGAACTTCCATCCGAATCTGTTGCAATTGTGGAATCTCAGGAATTTGACATGGAGTCTGAGAGGGCAAACGAACGTGATGCCGAAAGGAAGAAGAGCAGAAAATCAAAAGGCAAGAAATCAGAGAAGGTAAAGGAAGCTGTCCAAGAAACGGTGGTTGATGACGCTGAGAATCCTGATGCAGATCTCCAAGAATCTACTGTGGAGGCAGAAAGGGAAGACGACCAACCAAAGCCTGCAGCTCAAGATGTCGTTGAAGAACCTTTTCCGTACGCAGTGTCAGAATCTGTCTCTAAGCCAGATTCTGATAAAATCATTGCTTTAGCAGCGCCAGAGGATGTGATGGAAAGTGCGGAAGTTTCTGAAGTTACGGCAGAAGCTGAAGATGCCACCTTACCTTTCGAAGAGCCAGCTCAACAGGCGTTGTTGCCAGACAAGAAGAGCAAGAAATCAAAAGGCAGGAAATCAAAGAAGCCCAAAACGGGATTCGAGAAAGAGGCTTCACCTGCAGTTGGACAGGATGTAGCCGGTGTGACCCTTCAAACCCACGATAAGGATGCTGATGAACTTGATATGCACCACCCAGAACATTCTCAGGAAGCCCCAACATCAGACTACGATTGGGATTTTGAACCTGGGATTGTGGATCAACAAGAAGGCCCAAATATTGATGCTGTGCAGCTTGATGGTGGTTCCGAACCACAAAAGAAATCAAAGAGCAAGAAATCCAAGAAGCATAAAGGTGACAAAAGCCGTGGAGCCGTAGTTGAAGAGGGCAGTAGTTTATCAATATCCACACCAACCTCAGAACCGGAAGTTCATCAAGCTGAATCTGCTGCACCAAAACAAGAAATTGTCGTTTTGAGACCCGTGTCAGAGGATCATACCGAAGACATTCTCGAAGCTGCTAAAGAAGCTGTAGTAACGGAAGTAGAATTTCAGGTGCTTGCACCCGAGCTCCAGGAAGGTGAACCGAATGTTATGGTTGGTCAGACCAGCGAATTTGAAGGGCATCATGCAGAGAATCTGGAACTTGATACGGAAAGTGATAAAATTCAGGAAATCGTGAAAGAGGCTCTGGAAACTGAAGCACGAGTTCAGGAAGCGGAACCAGAAGTCAAGGAAGACGTACGAGATGCCAGCGAATCAGAAACAAGTGAAAACATCGGCCAACCCGTTGTCCCGATTGCTGAATTTGTTGCTTCTGAAATTGACAGTCAGATTCGTGTTGTTAAAGAAACTTTAGAATTCGATGTAGAAGTCAAAGGTATTGAACCACCGAGAGAATCAGGCTTATTGGAAGATCAGGAAGTTGCACCAATAAGCCAAGAAATTGCACCGGAAGTTGAAGAAACAACGTTAGAACCTAGATTAAGCGAACAGGAAAACGAACCGGATGTCTGGACCGTTCAGTCAAAGGTTTCCGAATTTGCTATGGAAGAACATCAAGTGGAAGTTCAGGACGTCAAGTCAAACGTCCAAGAAGATCAACCGGAAGTTCATTTGGCTGAACCAGACGTCGCTGAGGCCAAACCGGAGATTTGTGAAACTGTACCAGAAACTCTGGAAAGGGAACCGGAGTTCTTAAAAGTTAAACCAGGAATACAGGTGGTCGAAACTGATGTTCACATTACTGAGTCTAAGGATTGGGAGATTGAATCTGATGCTGTTAAAGACGTCTACGATACTACTGAATTTAGAGCAGAAGTGCTAAGAATGGAGTCAGTACTTCGAGACGCAGAGCAAGAAATTACCAAACCACAACCAGAAGTTGAAGACTTAGAACAGCATCCTCATGAACTTCCAGAACAGGTACTGTTCGCTTCAGTTGCCCTCCAGGAAGAATATCCGAGTGCATCAGTTTTGGACCTTGATGCCCCTCAGACTTTCACTGATTCGCCTCAGCCTCTGGCCCAAGATTTCAATGTACCGGAAGTGACGTTTGAAGAGAAGTTGGAGAAAGAAAGCTTCCAGACCACTATTGATGATTGGGCATCACAGTCTGAGTTCATCAGCACTACCACGGAGGCAGAGTTGAAAGGGTTGCAACAAAGACGACCCGGCGATTTTGAAGAATTTCCGGAAGATCGCAGTGAGAAACAAGCAGAGGGAACGAAAATAGAGCCGGATGTCTCCAAAAGCAAGAAGAAGCAGAAAAAACAGAAGAAGAGGAAGGGAAAGGATGCCGAACCAGATGTTCGGGATATGGAGTCCGAAGTTAGTCAAAATGTACAGGCGAGTGATGAACCTCAGCTGCAAGTGGATGTCCATGGTGCAGAACCGTATGAATGGGAATCCGAGCCAACCATCCAGTCCACACAACCTGAAGCACAGGACACTGAGCAAGAAATTAGCAAATCATCTCCAAAAGTTAAAGACTTTAAGGAACACCCTCATGAACTTCTGGAACATGAACTGTACGCTCCAGTAGTTACCATCCAGGAGGAACATCAAGGTACAACAGTTTTGGATGTTGATGTCCCGCAGCCTCTGGCCCAAGATTCTCATGCACCAGAAGTGACGTTTGAAGAGAGGTTGGAAAAAGAAAGCTTCCAGACGACTATTGATGATTGGGCAACAGAGTCCGAGTTCATTAGCAATACTATGGAGGCAGAGTTGAAAGAGTTGCAACAAGGCAGTGATGCGCCCCAGCCCTCACCCGACAGTTTTGAAGCATTTCCGGAAGATCGCATTGAAACAAAAATAGAGCTGGATGTCTCCAAAAGCAAGAAGAAGCAGAAAAAGCAAAAGAAGAGGAAAGAAAAGGAGGCCGAACCAGCAGTATGGGCAGCAGAAATTAATATTCGAGATAGGGAGTCCGAAATTGGTCAACATGTCCAGGAGGCAGATGAATATCGGGTTCAAACAGGCCTAGATGATCTTGGTGCATACCCTTACGAATGGGATTCCAAACCACCTGTTCAACCCAAACAAGCAGAAACACAAATCACTGAGCAAGAAATTGGCGAACCTCAACCTGAAGTTGAAGACTTCAAGGCGCATCCGCATGAACTTCTGGAGCAGGAACTTTACTCTCCAGTTACCATCCAGGAGGAACATCCGAGTACAACAGCTTTGGACCTTGATGCCCCTCAGACTGTGGTCCAAGATTCTCATGCACCAGAAGTGACGTTTGAAGAGAGGTTGGAAAAGGAAGGCTTCCAGACCACCATTGATGATTGGGCCTCAGAGTCCGAGTTCATTAGCGCCACCACTGAGGCAGAGTTGAAAGGGTTGCAACAAAGCAGTGATGCGCCACTGTCCTCACCCGACGATTTTGAAGAATTTCCGGAAGATCGCAGTGTGCAACATACGGGGGAAACGAAAATAGAGCCGGAAGCCTCCAAAAGCAAGAAGAAGCAGAAAAAGCAGAAGAAGAGGAAGGTAAAGGAGACCGAACCAGCAGTTTGGGCAGCAGAAACAGGTGTTTGGGATATGGGGCCCGGAGTTAGTCAAAGTGTCCAGGAAATGGATGAATCTCAGTTGCAAGTGGATGTCCATGGTGTGGAACCGGATAACTGGGAATCCGAGCTGGCCATCCAGCCCACACAACCTGAAACACAAGACACTGAGCAAGAAATTAGTGAACCACAACCGGAAGTTGAAGACTTTGAGCAGCATCCCCATGAACGTCTGGAACAGGAACTGCACGCTCCAGTTGCCATCCAGGAAGAGCTTCAGAGTGCATCCATTTTGGACCATGATGCTCCTCAGACGTTCACTGATTCACCTCAGCCCCTGGCCCAAGATTCCAGCGTGCCAGAAGTGACATTTGAAGAGAGGTTGGACAAAGAAACCTTGCAGACCACCATTGATGATTGGGCAGCATCAGAGTCCGATCTCATTAGCACTATCACTCAGGCAGAGTTGCACCAAAACGGAAATGCCCTCAAGCCCTCGCCCAAGGAATTGATGGAGGATCGCGGAAAGCAACAAGCAGATGAAACGTTGACAGAGCAAGAGGTCTCCAGAAGCAGCAAGAAGAAGAAAAAGCAGAAGAAGGAAAAGGTGACCCCAGCAGAGCCGCCCTACAAAGACGTACCAGAACTCATCTCAGTGTCCAGCGTGCCAGAGTATCAACCATCCGAAGCAGTGGAACCTGCTGTGTCTGATGTCCCCGAAACGGAATTGGAGTGGCCAAGCCTTGAACCAGCAGAGTTCAAACCCACCCAGGAAACGGAGCCAGGCCTCTTTTCGGGTGATGCTGAAGTTCAGATGGGCGAAGCGAAAACCCCGGATGCACCGAAAAGAGTGACGGAAGGTCCAATTATTGAGCTAGGCGTTCTGAAGGCCCACGCAGAGGTTCAGAAGAAAGAACTTGAAATTCATAAGATCGACCTCGAAATCCAAAAGGACGAAGGGGAAATGCAGAGGAGCGTACCGGAAGTCCAAAAGGATAAAGTGGAAATCCAGAGTAGCGTACCGGAAGCACAAAAGGATGAAGTGGAAATCCAGAGGAGCGAACCGGAAGCACAAAAGGATGAAGTGGAAATCCAGAGTAGCGTACCGGAAGCACAAAAGGATGAAGTGGAAATCCAGAGGAGCGAACCGGAAATCCAAAAGGACGAAATTGTAATTCGGCAAGATGAACAGGAAATCAAGACAGAAGACCTGGAAATTCGTTCCATCGAACGTGAAACTGCAAAAATCGAGTCAGAACTTACAGAGGCCGAAACAAGACTTGCGAAGGAAACTTCAATCACGGAATCCGAAATCCTGGCCAATGAACCGGAAGCGGGCAAGTACGAGTCTCAAGATCGCAGTCCTGGGTGGGAGGCCGAACCTCACACTCCGCTCTCTGACGCCCCCGAAGGAGCTGAGGTCTCTTACTTTGGTTTCCAAACGGAAGTCCATGAGTTCAGTCCTGAGCGGCAGGACAGGGCCACCGACCTTCCAGACGACGCCCCGCGTGCCATAACGCCCGTGTGCTCCATCGAGATCACGTCCCCCACCGATGACGTCATGATCGCAGACACCATCATGGTGACGGAATCGTGCTCCAGCTTCGATGAGGATGACACTGGGGAGCGCAGCACCGTAGACATCTCCGAGCTCGAAATGGACCGCCCTGTCATCGAAGCCATGCTCGGCTTGAAGGAGGACCCATATGTGACTCCCGAGGATGCTAACGTTGGGCCGCCCGAGACGCAGGTGGCCGCCATGACTCTGCAGTCCACCCTGGAGAGCCTCGTGTACCACCTGCAGAGGACGACCACGCTGCAGCGCAGTAGGCCGCTGGTAAGATAATTTTTGTGAAGCTGACAGGTGCTGCTTCAGAACCTCACCCTTTAACGCCATGCTGGTTTGGTTACTAATCGATATGTCAAGCCCATGTGAATGTGCAGAATGCGTATATATATATATATACACGGTTTCGGAGTCAACTACATGTACATGTATTCAGGGTTCTCTCCTGCCTGGAGAACCTGGAATTGTCAGGGAAATTGGGAAGTGATTTATTTTTAAAAAGTCAGGGAAATTCAACATATCAACATTACATTTGCTTTTGCTTGCTTGAAATGGCATAAGAAGTCATAGAAAGTCATGGAATAAATTCAGGCCATGGATGTCATGGAAAGGCCGTGATATTGACATCATGCACTTGAAATTCGTCTCCTTTCATTGATTTGCTGGACATTTTAGTACAGTGAAAGCTCGATAACTCGACTTCTTATAAATAGAATAATACGCTAACTCGAACTTTTAATCAAGTCCTGAATCATTTCTATGCTTTTCTTTAAGAAACTGC
>JAQIXS010003700.1:0-17285 GCA_034700785.1 Rossiulus vilnensis | reverse complement strand
AACACTGCCTTGTCCCTTCTGCATCTTACTATCGTACTTGAGTCTGTGGTCGATCTCATGTCCATGACTTCTTCCATGTCTTACCTCATCTCTATTTTGGATTTTTAAACTTTTACGTCAGGTTCAAGCAGAATAAGGCAAAATTTCCTCATGGATCTTCTCGCCCTCACCAAGATCCTGTATTAGGCCTACGAAAGTGATATTTTTAGACAACATTCCGACCCATTTCTTGGGTTTCTTGGGTACCCTAGAATGACCCTGTTGTTATTTATTTGGGTACGAAAAAAAGTAGCTATGAAACCAAAGTTCGACTTAGGTCCGTCACAATGTACGCATTACCATCCTACGCCTGCATCCTCTCCGTGTGTATATGCATGCTTCAAGTTGTCACGTGTACAGTCCATTGTACGGTGGTGTCCCTAGATCGAGGTTGGCATGGTTCAAGGGGTACAGTGGAGGAATTCCCTTAATGCGAATTAATACTATTATACATAAATGTTACGAGAAAAAAGCATTGAAATCATTTTTCCCGAATTCGTTTTTCTATACTATTTGTTTGTGCCAGTTTTTAACCATGTGACATAATTATAAGTTTACTTTTTTTCGTTTTTATGCCCCATTAAACGTAAATTTAATTATTCTAAATCGTCTTTGTCTTTTTAATGGGGATAGGTGGACGGTGCGTTCACGCAGACACGGGCCACATCACTTTCAGTACACGAACTGACATGTTTTAATATTGATTGAAAATTAATATTGCTTGACAGCCATATTGGTCTCACAAAGCAAGAACTGATAACCATAGTGTTTGACCAGTTGTTCCATTCTATTAAAAGTTTAAATTAGTCTATAAACACGTTTTGATTTAACAGAACGGTAACAATCCTATCTTCCACATCACAAACACATGTTCGAGTTGTTATACATTTATAACAACAAGCAATTGAAGCATCTAAGTTCGAGAAATCTTTTTAGAATGATTAGGTATACCAAACAGTTTAACAGTGTAAGCTTTGCCTTCTCCTTCACATATACAGTATGTACACTATAAATTTGCCAAGTACTTAAATACCGCATTTCAACAACACATTCGGGTCTTCAAATAGAAGCAGTTTATTTTCAACGCTAGCAGTTTCAAGATAACATGATAAATATCAATGCTAATTGATATTTTGGTTTGATATCGAAAGTCTGGAATTAATTTCTAAGACCAGTTCAGGTTTTTACATTTCTCACGTGAATTATCGGCTGCTTAGCTGTGAAGGTCAACTGCCTCCTCTGGGTTGTCCCGAGGGTCCTTTCCTACTTCCAGAAACCTCAGCGACGTTCCTAGCTGTAATACAAGGTCCAGACTTGCCCCCTCACTGGGTCCAAACTCACCCCCAAGCTGCTTCGCACGCTGCTGAGGTATGTTTTTTATTTTCTCTATATATTCCTTTTTTTTTCTCCCCCTCAGTTGCACCCCACACGCGCACGACGCCCTTGGCACATTGCGGCGCAGGGGCCTTTTCACCTGTCCACACTCTGTTGGTGACGAAACAGAAAAGCTCATTTGCACCCTTGTTTCGCCCTTCCGCTAGCCCCCCTTTCTCCCCGCCGGGGTCCATAGTACCAGAGCAACAAGGTGGGTGTGTAGGTGACTCTTGACCGTCAGCCTAAGGTGGGACCCCACGTACTTTTCCAGCATTCGCAGCGCGGAGAATACAAAAATGGCCGCCGTTACACTAATAGCCAATTACACAAATCTGTCTTCATTTTTGACAGTTTTTAGCATCTTCTGTCAAAAATGACTAAATTCATCACCTTGAAAATGGAAATTTGAGAGGCTTTAGCTTGCTCTGATTTATCACTTTAGTTCAGGATTCGAAAATTCAATGAAGGAAGACTTGTGCAAGTGTCTATTAGTGAAAAATTCTTTCGCAACCTTTATTTAGCATCTGAAAATGTCAGATAACTCCACCCTTTTGCGGTCTTAACATTTGTATCAAATTCCTCTGGACGGGGATATAAAGTAGAGAGGCCACTGACAGCTTTGAAGCACGACAGAAGTAAATGTTGTGTACATTTTTCCGAAAACCCTTTGAGCTCAAAAATGTTGAAAAAAGAACAGGTGTTAAACCAAAGAATAATTAGTTCCGTCTTTTTAAACGTTTAGCATTAAAATTTCACCATTTCACATGACGGGGTGTTAATGATGATTTCTTGTATATTCATGGATCAGTAGTGCAACAGGTGTTTTATATTATCATCCATTGCACTATTTCAATGCAATTTTACATTAGTTAAAAAGGAAATATTATCCAACGCTTGTTTACCATGTATCTGTTATATTCAATTGAATTCCAACTATTTATTTACCATTGGGTTTCTCGAAAATTTGTCAATCAGTCGAAACATTCTTTTTAACTGGTATCTACCAATTCAATGTGTAGTATCAGAGTTGTCATTGACTATTTTCCAGGGTGCAGCCGTTAACCCTTTACTCCGAAGATCGATATAAATTAATGGCACTGCCTTTAAGGTCGCTAGAAAAGTTTAGGTTATTAGCTTCCTTTTCCCTTACCTAACGCTTTCCTCATAATCGCCGTAGCCTAACAAATCCTCGCTTTACCCCGATGTAATTTCTTCTGTAATTTTTGGTCCTGCAAACAAACGTAACTTGTGCTCTATCCTATGGCTCTGTTGTATAGAGAACAACATTTGTCATTTGTCAATTTGTGGTCATGTGTGTCAAAGGAAATAAGCAGACACACAAGTGGCGCTGAACAGTCTCACCCATGTTCTATAAATATATACAATTGTAGATCATTTTACACTGTGCAGGTGTATTTGAACATGGTAACTGCATGGTCTTACAAAAAACTGTTGCAAAGTTTTTTATTGCAGTGCCTTAATCATTTTTTTCACATAATTTATCCTTTTTAGTAATACGAAAAGCGCCTTTTTATCGTGCAATTAAATTATCGTCAGTTATTTTTGGCATGCAGTATAGTACAAAATCTGAATTCTTAAATTACAGAACATTCTGCAAAGATATTCGTGGTAGTTAAACCGCAGTTCAACGCCATTTGATGTGAATGAGCACTAAAACGTTTTTTCGCACGACCGATTGCTACCTCGGTGCAATTTGTAATTCAGTGAATTTTTTTTGGACTTGCGCAGGAATGGGCAGTATAGTATCTTCTCCGTTTGCCACCATGAACCCTTTCGCCCTGCCCACGTGTAACGCTCAGCCCTACGGAAGTTCACTGGTGTCATCCGCTAAATGATGCCAGATTTTGAAGCCGTTCGGCTGACCTGAGCTGAAGGCCCTTTCGGAAATCGACTCTCCAATGATGACGACGTCGAGAGAGAACGGTGAATTTAACTCGCGGAATATGCAACAAATTTGCCTCTGGCCAAGGTCAATGTGACTTCCATCTTTTGCTGGACTCGTGTAAATAATGTACAATTAGGAGGCCTTTCTATTCACGGACCCGTACCCCATTTTTCTCCAAGTTACATTTCTCCCAACTCACTTCATCTGTCAGGTGTTAATTTAATATTTATCGTGCACGTTTTTAGGCTCTGTACAAAAACTATCCTGGTTGATCCCGGTTCAATCGATTGGGAGTATGTCCGTTTTTAAGACACTTTTACGCGTCTACGGTATCAGCATATTTTCACGGATAAGGACAATTTTCGACAGTAGTGCATGATGTTACTCCTTGCGAGTTGCGACTTGTCAAGGGCGAGACGGCTCAAAGTGTGATTCATGCAACGCTAAAGAAAGTTATGTGCAGGAATATGCCTATACCGTGATAAACCACCGACTATTAAAGAACAAACAGTTAATTCAGATCGATTTACAGTGTTTTCAAACGGAGAGTTAAAATAGGTGATTTCGCTGGTATTATCAAACTCTTTAACATTTATCTCAAATATTTTATGTACATGTATGTATTATTTTTGGGTGATTCTTATTCCAAATTACTTACGTCAGTGGGTTTGTAGTAGTGTACTTTTGTGTTTCAATAAAAAAATCATTTCAAACTTCAAATGCGAGAAATATTTTCTGTTTTTACAGAAGTTTTTTTTGTAGGGCTAATATTTGTACTTCATTCTGCAAAATTCAATTTGTGTGATACATGAAGCCTAAATCTGCATTGTGGTTAATGCCCATAATGTACGAATTATGAATAGCTACAGTAGTATACATGTATGCCTATAGTGTGAACGACAAGGTACATGTACATACATGTATTTGTTTATATACATGTAAATATGAATACAAATTTAGACTTGGGGAGAGAATAATCAAGATGAGATACCATTTATTTTATAAATGACAACACTAACGGATGCCAACCATTTTATTCACTGATACATGTAGATGCAACGCAACCATTGTCATCTTCAAATCGATGCCTCGACTTTGATCGTTGATCAACTTAAATCGCTGTAAATATTGCACAACAAAACACTGCCTGCAAGGATGGATTTTGTCGCAATGTGCAATAAGAACACTTTTCGTTTGAATGCATCTTTTGCGTAAAGGAGGTGGTTTTAAGCATAATAACATTTAGGGGATACCGACCTTTAACGACGTCATTTAATCATCGCTAATGGACCGGTGAGCCGAAAACTTGAATCTTGCCAACAAAAAGCGAACACCATTGTTTATTTATAATGGCAATTATCAAAAATCCTATTATTTATAAACTTTGTACCTGATGTGGTTCTAATGGATTGCGCATGCGCCATTGACTACTTAATCTACTTAAAATGTACTTGGCTTGTCATTATCTTTTTTTCGTTCATGATCGTGCATCATCGCATAACCCTACTCTTGAACGCAAATAATACATTTGTACTGTTTTAGACAAATGACCACAGAGCAAGTTCATTGCTTGTATCAATTCGTATTTATTTATGAATTATTGTCCATTTCTTACTGTTTGCTGAAATAATTTTATTTCATGCAATCTTATCCCGTATCCGAGTAGCTCCGACACAAACGACAAAAGCTAGTGCCCATTTTAGCCACATGGGCAAAGGTGATCTTTTGATCGTTGTGGCATGTCTATCGAGGTGGGTGAATTTTGTCCTTGATTTAGTCGTTCGTGTCGGATTAAATCGGATATGCGGCATATAAACCAAATACGCTTTTTATAATGAATTTCAAACGTGAAGGCCTACAATTGAGTTTAGAGTTTAAAATGCAGCTGATATGGAATTTCAGGATAAGAAAATACTTCAGGGTCAAGAAGATGAAGCATACAGCTGTAAGTACATGTATCTTGCAGGTTTATAATCCTAAATGAACACATTTACATAAAAATACCGTATTTATGAACTCGCATTAAGAAAATCACAACCTTCGAGTATAAAAAGTAACTAAAATATCAAGGAAAGTAACATCAAAACTATTTACATGTATACAGTATATTCCAGAAGTTTGATTTTCAAATTTGTATTACATATATTAATGTGAAGCAATACTAAATTCTTTGTCATACTAAAGTTCACGAATCGTACTTAATCACAAAAATAATTTCAGAAAGCGCCACAATTAAAAGTCTCAAAATAGGTTTTACAAATCTAAAACTACATATTAAAGGATGGCACACGATCATTTGGGAATCGGTAATGAGCCATTAGGGAATTTTTCCCATATGCTTTTGTGTGGCGCGCTGAGACCTTTGACCCCAGTTCTTCATCTCCCAAGGAGGGCATTAAGATGCCCTCCGCCAGAGGTCTCTGGTGGCGTCCAATTATTGGCTTATCGAATTTAGCTTAGTCTTCATTATCGTTGGACATCATTCTCATCTAATATGCAAAATGTTATTTGCTTTTGCATAAACCACGGCTGCGTTTTGCAATTAAGATGATCCTCCGGCCGATGGGGGAGGTGGGCCCCCATTGGGTCTCCCTCGGGGACCTGGAGCGGGACCATCGTGGACGCAACATCAAAGTGGTTTTAGACCTGGGAGTCGCAAATAGTCTCGGCTCATCTTCCATCAATTTATTACCGAATGACAACATTATTTACATCCGGGAATCTCTGGGGACACCCGCCTAATGGCATGCAGACCAGGATGAGGCGTTTTAGGAAGGGAATGCATCAGGACTCGAGTACCGAGGTGAGGGGTGACCTATTTGACTTAGTGGGTGCTTCCCTACACGTTTTCAGATCTGGTCATCCCAAGAAGGTAATGTCAATGGTGGAGCTACGGCCTTAGTGAGTTTTCTACTCACGTTTATCGAATGGAAACGAACATTTGGCGGTTGTTTTGGGGGTAAACACCTGTTGTAACTTGGACATCCGAAGAAGACAGGGCTTGAGGAGATTACTCTGCGATCAATTAGCGACCAGTCACACTGGAGATTAGTTTGCATTTCAACCTAATACACGTAAAGAAATTTACAAACTTTGTTTCCCCCACTGCATGAAATACGTGCATATATTATTTTTAGGTTATTACTCTGTATATCGCACACGTATACTTAAACAGTGACACAACTCAAAAAAGTGCAATTTACAGGAAAAGCAATTTTTTTATCGTTTTTTTAGACCATTTATACGCCTTAGTTTGATAATTTATAAAGTAATGTACGCAGAACCCACTCATGGCGATATCTCAAAATTTACGTTTTTTTAGTTTAAAAAAAAAAATACGTGTACCTGCGATTATTGCAGCTGTGTACATAATGCACGTGAAGATTTTGTTGTGATCCTTAAACCTTTAGAAAGAATAAAAATAACGAGGGGTGGGCCAACTTAACGAATAATAGGCCTAATTTGGACGGCGAAAGTGGCCGCCACGTGACCAACAAGCGCCCCAGCGCCCCCTAATAAACTAACCACCGACCAGATAAGACGATTATTAACTCTCCCCCTCACCCCCTTTGCGTAACACTGTCCGGGGACCCCAATGGGACTCTCATGTTACCAATTTCCTTAACCCGCCCTTGCTTTCCTTGGTGGTGCATGAACCAGAAATATTGGCTAGATTGTGTTTGAAATAATTTAAGGGAGCTAATTTCGGGGATTATTACGCAACGGCCACTTGCGGATGGGCTCGGATTACCCTTTGTGATATTTGGAAAATCCCCTTTTGCTTTGTGCCCTTTGCTGGAGCCCTGTTACGAGATTTTTGGAAAGTGAGTGCATTTCATACAGCTGCGCTGAATGAAACACCATAGGAAATTTCAAACTAGTTTACTAATGGAAAGTACTGTTTAGTGTTTAGAAGATGTGAGCTTAGTGACTGAAACTCTGAGGTTGTACTACCCGTCATGTGTATGTTAATTGTCATTAAAAATTAACATGCACATACAGAAATTAGTATCTAGATTAGTTTCCAGCATTTACAAGTACATCCCGATGGTCACAGAAATATCCACTTGTCAAAAATATTTAAAAATGTTCCACTGATTTTTCAAAATTTGTTGCATTTTATCCTGTTTTCCGATATTAACAGATGTAAAAACATGTAACAAATAATAATTTGTGCTGCTGAAATACCCCGCGATTTTTTACCAGTTCATTTGTCTTTTATTTTGAAACGTTTCTAATATAAATTGCATTACTTTAATAATTTGTTTAACTTTTTTTGTAAAAGCATCAAGTTGCAAAACATCCAGTATGCATATTTCGGAAATCCGAATGCAACTAACAATTTCAAAAATTATTCATTTTCAAACTTTAAAAAATGTTTTTGAGGAAAATCTCTGAAAATACACTGGCTTCGTGAGTTTGCTTTCTTAATAAATATTGTGATTCTACCGAAGCCCTTGTAGGGTTTGGTTTACATCTTTTAAAATGCTGCTAGCGTTTCCTTTGAACTGGTGCTGTCATCTGTTAACAGAAACAAGCAACAGCACCACGCATGTTCATAATCTTCTTTTATTATCTTCTTGCAAAGCGTAGAGTAGCACGCTGCATTCATTGGCTCGAATGTTTTAAACTGATTGGCGGAAATTGGACGTCTGGTGGCGCCATAAGCTTTGCAGATAAGCTAGTCGCGGGCGCTAGCGCCATCTAGTAGCAACTACGGCATCTGACGCTCCAAAATTTAAATTCTTCTACTTGTTCAAACTGTCAAAATCAGGAAACTAATTCTGAAGATTTTGCTGGATTTTCACATTATTTCATCATGGATATCGCCTTTCTTCCTCACTACAGCCAATGATGCAGTACAAGTATTAGGTTCGTAAAATAAGTGAGCGATTCACGCGAAAATGTGAATTATTTAAGGAGTAAACAAACGAGACAATAATTTAGGTCTCAAAACGGATAAATTTGCCCATAAAATTGTGGGAGATGCTAGGGCAGTAGCCAGCGATTTTAATTTCTCATACGATTTATGGGCAATGCAGGGCTAGGAAGTTCAAAACTATAAACTGACCTAACTAATGCCTACATGTGCATGTATGTAACCGTGCTGATCGTCCAAGTAACATCCAGCCGCAGTAACATGAGTGATTAGAATTTCACGTTCAAATCCATTTACTTTTAAATTCCTTTTCAGATAAATGAACAATGGATGAACCATCCAGCACTCAATCTTCAAACGACGAGCGCTTAGCTCAGATCATTCGCAAGCTTGATCCTGAGCGCTTTGCCACGCTATGCCGGATGCACTTGTCCTTTCTTTTGGATTTGACCAGTGACGAATTGGAAGCCATCTGCGCAGCAAAAACTAGAGAGAGGCCGAAACGTTCATTATCGGTTGCACTTCAGCGCAAATTTAAGGGTAAAATGATGATTACTTCGTATCATATGTTGTAAATTGCCAAAGTAGTGCACGAATCATTAAGTTTGAGCCTGCGAATTTTGCGCCTAAAAATTTAAGCTAAGTTGTTGCTAGCGTGTAACAAATTCTCCCATTGCCTACAATAATGACATCTTTCCTGCTTTCCAGGTGCCGAATCCAGCTCGGCCGCATTAACTCAAGTCGAAGCGGCCAATTTATACAAGCTTATTGAGTTCTTAGGCCACGATTTTAGTATGTTTAAGAATTTAATTCCCTCTTCGATTTGAGAGACTCTCGAGTGATGGTCTGTCTTTTTTACTGACAGATGTACGGGAAGAGGGTCTGTTTCGTAAAAATGGTAAGAAGTCGAGACAAATGGAGCTGAAGCGGCAGCTGAAAGAAGGACTCGCCCTTCAGCTGGAAGACGGCTCATGCAATGCCCATGACTGTGCCAACGTGCTGAAGACGTGCCTTGCTGAATTGCGAGAACCACTCTTAACAGAAAACCATTTTGCTGCGCACTGCCAAATTGTGGGTAAGTATTATCAAGACCTTGCCGTAGACCTTTTTTTGTATTTGGTTTGTTATTGAAATCATTGTTTCGAAAACTGAAGTGACAATTCCATTCCTCAGGTCTCCATAAAGATTCCATGTCGTCCGAGCAACGCGAACAGGTCAGAGCACGCCAGATCCACGCCTTGCAGTTTCTTCTACTGCTCTTACCTGGCCGAAACTGCAGGCTGCTAAATCAGCTGTTGACGCTGCTGTACCGGGTGGCGCAAGAACACCATGGCAACCGCATGAACGCCTCTAACTTAGCTACAATGTTTGCACCACATATTTTATGCCCCCGAAAGATGGCTGCCGAGGAGTTTTGTGCCAAATCTTCCATTATGACCAGGGCTGTTGCTCTCATGATCGAAAGTGCACCGCAGCTCTTCAAAATTCCTGAAATGCTTGCCGCAGACTTGAGGGCCTATTGGGAATGCAAGGTGGAGCCAAGAAACAAGGAGAATTCCACAGACATAGTAAACTCCGATCAGGTAATAAGGGTAAATAATGTAATTGGTGCGATTAATTCATTGTAACTTTTTTATTGTTTATAAAACATTTTTTCTTCACTCAGGACATTGACGACCCAGCTGAAGTCCAAACTATGACAACGTTCTGTGATCGCCAGCATCTCCAAGAGAGTGATCGGAACTGCACTACTGAGGCAGCTTTAGCACAGTTGTACTCACACATTCAGGCCATGCCAGAATCTGCAAAGAAACGCCATCTACTTAAGCAGGTACAACTAATTTGGCATTTTTACTGTGGTTGCCATTGGCTTCACAATGAAACCACTACTGGTCCTTTCAGCTAATTGACTACTTTTCGTTTTTGTCCAGTTAAACAAAGAAAACAGCCATGGAAGTCCGGCACTAAACAAAAAGTCTCACCAGAGGAGTAGATCATTACGAAAATCAATAAAGGTGAAAAATGAACCGAGCTTATTACACAGTGTAACTATTAAAAAAAGACTAGGTTAAATAAGGTGATTAGTTAATTTTATGAAAACAGCTGTGCCATTATAAGAAGAATTCTTTAAAGCCAGTATAAATATTTTTTATGCATTTCCTAAACCTTTAAACATTACAAATTGCATGTCTCAAAAAATTAAACAGCATTTTTAAAAAAAAGTCTGGAAAAAACGTCTATTATTCTTGATTAATATTAGAACCATTCGTTTAAAAAACTCAGTAGAGAATCCAAATGTACGTGATTCACCGACTCATAATGTATGTAGAGCGCATTGCGCATGAGGATTATATCAGAAGCAAGAAAGCTCTTAGTGCCAGTGTCATCTATTGCAAATGTTTGGGACATGGATTCGGCACACGTTTACTTATTGTCTGTGATCCATTTACCAGAAACACTTATTTGGAAGCCATAGCCGTCATAAAATAGCAACGCAGTTTTACACAGGCATCGTGGAGAATCACCATGCTATTGAAGTAAGTGATTTATTTTCTAGAGTCGCTCACATGAAACAAAATATGAGGTGGACTTGAACGGTACCTTGATTTCCTGTTATAAGACGAAGAGTCCAGAAAATAAATGCTGTCTGAAAGAAGTCAATCGCCAGAAAGGCAGCACAACAGAAAATGAAAGGCCAATTAGTCATAATGCAGAAAAAGAAATCTGCACAATTAGGCATCCAGCGTTTTGCCCTAGCCAAACAAGCCTGGTGGCGAAACGTTCAAAGGTCAACCAGGTATGCCATGCGTCGACTTTTATGTCGAGTTTGTAATTACCTGCTACTATTTTATATCTTTGTTGTACTTTTATACAAGCAAATAAAGTAGGATTTGGAAATTCTGGTATCATTGATCACTAGAGGCAGGGTAGTAATAAACTGTAGTTCCTTTTATAAATAAGCTGAAAAGATTTGGAGATTATTGAAAATAAAGAAATAAACTGTTTAACAAGAAAATGTTCATATTTTCAAAATTATTATTTATTTATATTATTATTATTTATAATACATTTTTTTTAATTAAACAGTTTATTTATACCCTTGTTCTTTCGTTTGTCACAGGAGAAATCGCCCACTTGCGATCGCCGAGCCAGTTCGTCCCAGTTTTTGTCTCTAGTCCCAGGCAAAGAGCCTTCAAAGATGAGGTCGCGGTCTTGCACGGGCCTCCGGAAGCCCCTTGCAAGTCCAGTCAAGCTATTGAGCTTTAGGCCCCTAAAAAGCGTGTCGGATAGTTCTTTGCCTTCTGCTGAAAAGCCAGTGAACATCCGCAGTTCATTCAGTACTGTTGTTTTTTACAGACCTGACCATCATCTTAGAGTTTACCGTGAAACTATGTTATAACCAAAGAGAGTAGCCCAAAGACTATTTATTCACTTACTGAAACCACTTGTGATGTTCTAAAATAAGATACAAAGTTGCTTCGTTGTGATCCAGAATTGTCCATAGATTTTTTTTCTGAATGATCTGAGTTGCCATACTTGATGTTTGAAACTTCGTTATTTGGATCGAACGAAAATTATTTTAAAATAATTAAATTTACCTACACAATTTGGCTGGATATTAAAGTTGAAATAGTGCATCGTTTTATCAGATTCTCTAAAAATATTCGTAGAGGTGATGCCAAACACTGTAAATACCTGATTCTTGTTTTAACGAATAAACATATTTGCAGGCATAATATTGCTCAACGAAATGTTTAATCATGTTTTTATGGGTAAAGTTAAGTGTTTTTCTTCCTAAAAAAACAAATAATTTTTTTAAAATTAGCATGGATGGTTTTCTTAGTCAGGGAAAAAACAATATATTCATTTGTTCAAACAGCAGGTTTCGAATTTTGAACATTACAAATAATTTGTGGCAAAATATCGCTTTTGTAAGATTTTCTTATAAACAGGTTTCTTGAAATCTCAGTTTTTATAAAGGTAAGACTGAAAATTGCTTTTGTTTATTTTTTCTCGTTTGTTTGCGGAACTGAAGTGCATGACTGGGAAAAAATTCCACCTTGATAGACAAATGAGTTCTCAATTAGTAAATAAGAAAGCCGAAGTTATAAAAATTGTCCCAATTAAGCCAAGGTAATGACTTGCAAAAGTGAAGAGATGTTTTGTGTGCATTTCCTGGCTCAATTCTTGCATATTTCTAGAGGAAAATTCAGCTGGCAAGAACTTTTGGTTTTTCCCTGACGTTTGCCTTGAATAAAAACACCGATCTATCCTGGTATTATCTGATTTTCTTAGCTGCAATCATTTATTCCAGGTTACCTCACTGATGTTGCACAATTGAAATATTGTCTCTTATCAGATACTGCAACAGCTTGCGATAGCGGTGATAAGTGATCATGCAAACAGAATTATGACTTTGCGATAGACTTAAAGTAACTGCATAGTAAAATATTAATAACGTAAAATCGTAAAATCGCCGTGATGGAAAAAGTCGATTTTAAAGGGAAGGTGGCTCTTGTTACCGGTAATTGTTAATCTAAAATTATCATACTGCCATTTTCCTCAAATTTATAATAATATAGCTGAAGTTTCAATGTATTTATTTTTCTTTTCTAGGTGCTGGTAGCGGAATTGGAGCAGCAATTGCAGTTTTATTGCAAAAATTAGGAGCCTTCATTTCTATAACGGACATCAATGAAGAAGGCTTAAACAAAACTTCAGATGAATGTTTGCAAGTACATGTATGTCCGGAAAATGTAAAGGTAAGAAAGAAGAAAATAAGTTATTAAGATGTCAGAACGAAGACCAAATTACCACAAGAAAATGCATGTACCATTCTCACTGATCAAAGGAAATAATTTATTATTTTCATTCACTATTGACAGCCTCTTTTGTCTATCGGTGACATCTCCGATGAAAAATTTCAGGAATGTTACATCCAAAATACGATAAAGGCATTTGGACAAATTGATATATTGGTAAGCATAGGTATTTAGCTAGGCACCTTCCTTATCGTCTACAAGTAAAGTCTATCAGAATGTTTCTGCTTTAGTTCACCAAAATATGTTCTGGAACCATGTTGCTTTCAAATACTTATTATAATTTCTAAATGTATTTTCCATAACGTATAAGTGGTCGTCCATCAGGGCTTCAGGTTTGGTTAATAATTCAAAAATGTCCCGTTTATTTATAAATGCGACCGCCGAGAATGGAGCTTCTCTGCATAGCAGCCTTGCAATGCGGGTTGCATAACGTTAGTTTATTTTTTTCTTCAAATTTCTTAATATTTTTATAAATAAACGGAACAATTTGAAATTATAAACCAAAGCTGAAACCCTGGAGGACGACCAATTGTAAATATTTGTGGCGAATGTGCAGAAGTAATTTTTTTTTTCATGGTGGGCATCCCTTTCATACTTAAAAAAAGCAAACATATGTAATTAAATATTACATTTCAGGTAAACAATGCAGGAATCGCCCCTGGTGACAGTTTTGGTAACAGCAGTTTGGCCACCTTTGACAGAGTTATTGCCATAAACTTAAGGTTAGGCAAGAAAAATACCTGCTAAAAATGTTAATATTAGTTAGAAATCTGTGAAAAATGTTGTACTGATTTTCAAGTTTTGGAAAAAAAAGTAAATTTTAAATTAGTTGTAGGTTAATGTTTTTGTTCCTGGTTTTCATAGAACTCCATACAACCTTACTGCACTTGCTACTCCACATTTGAAGAAAACGAAGGGTTGCATCGTAAACATTTCAAGCTGCATATCTAAAGAAGCAGTAAGATTTTTACACTTATTTATAATTTTTATCATATGCATGTCCTGCTCACGGAAAGGATATGAACCAATCTCATTTTGTTATAAATTAATAAAATAATAACTTCAGGCAGCTTTAGAGCTGCTAATTAGTAATATAAATATAATAATTAATATATAATTTTCAAATATAAGAATTAAAAATCAAGCATGGAATTTATTAGATTGCAGGATACAAGTGCAAGTACGTGTATTATCTTTCTTATGATTACTACACTCCTATAACGTTTTTCATGAACTCCCTTCAGGGTGTTCCAACTATGCTGTCCTATGGAATTTCCAAATCCGGTCTGGATAAATTAACTAAAATGGCAGCTTGTGGTATGTGCAAGTTAAATAAATTATTATTTGGGAGAAATTGGCGAATAGATACAAATACTGTACTTTATAGAGCTTGGTAAAGATGGCATTCGAGTAAACAGCGTCAAGTAAGTATACATTAAGATGCATCACGTCCTTATACAGTTAAGGCAAATGCTGACACAAACTACTCAATCATTTTTGTTTGTTTTCATAGTCCTGGTGCCATCCGTACCAATATTTACAAGCATATAATGCCTGACGCCAACCCGGATGATGTAAGCTTTGAAAACGGCAAATACAATATCTTGTAGTCAGCTAATTTCAGTAATAGTAGCAAAAAATCTGATTTAAAACAGCTGAGGTATTGAATCAGAAATACGGAGAAAGCTAAATGAAAATTTATTAGGGATATATTACTCCATTAGGTCTATTAGCCATAGTGCTGAGGAATTTAATAATTTTGTTGATATAATTTCAGCTTGTCGCTGTGTTTAATCCAAGGACTGCACTTGGTCGCATTGCGGACACAGACGATGTCGCAAAAGCTGTTGTGTTTCTTGCGTCTGAAAACGCACGATCTATCACAGGTATCAACATGCTTGTCGATGCAGGATTGTGTGTAAAGTATCACAATTGAATGCATGTATGTCAATTTTATGCATTACTTGGTTATACATCACATAATGTTTTACATTAATTGGCAATGATCCCAAGCATAGTAATATATATAACAAAATTTACAATAAATGTAATATATATAACAAAATTTACTGAAATTGAATCGTAGTCTTTTTGTTTCTCAATATTTACAATAAATGTTATGCAAGAACTGTGCAGAGTTTAAGGTTCATTAATATGGAGCTACACACAGGCTGATTAAATTAAGAGGCCTGATGATCGATTCAGATCAAAGATTTAGTTAAACTCAAAAAACTACTTGTGTGAGCTAGGTAATAGTCAAAAAGCTGATTTTTTTATAAATAAACGGGGCCTTCTGAAATTATAAACTAAAGCTGGAACCATAGTGGACAACCTCTTCTACATTAGGAAAAATAAATTGAGCAACTATAATACGTTTTTCAAGAAAAAAATGTGTGAGTAAAATTTTTGCGTAGTGGACATTCTTTCGGCTCATCCTTAACCAATCAGAAATATTCAGCTTATAGATCATGCCTCAAAGAAATAGGCACTTGATCAGCAGCAATGCCCACAGACAGGGAATGAGTCACAAGACAGGAAAGATTAATTGTACTAGAGGCTCTCTTTTTCTATTGGTCGATTTGAATTACCCTGATACTATATTTATAAAGCCTATAGCTCTTTTATGGCAACATACTTTTGTAACTATCACTTTGAAGTTATAAGTAGTGATCAATTGAGATGGTCTGGTCAAATGTAGTGAAGTCTAAATTTGGGGTGTACCAGGAAATCGGCAAAATTGACAATAGATCACACAATCTTGATAATTAATCCTTTGTAAGCATAGGAAATTAAGTCACTGGCAAAAAGATACTGTACTGTACTGTGTCAGGATATATGGAACTCGATTATAACTTGAGATTTTATCCCGTGTTCTGGCAACTCGTTTCGGTAGTGAAACTCGTTTACGATGACGTCACGCAGTGTTGCCACTGATTTCCCACTATTTATGCAGCTTGGAACAAATTATTCACCAAGAATTTGCCTACCTTAACAAAGGACACAAAAGCGAAGATCAATCACTCAAACAGACAATCGGTTCTGAAATTTTCGCAAGTACCACCGAATAGGTAAAATTGTAAAATTGAGTACCACCGCGAGTACCACCGAATAGGTAAAATTGTAAAATTGAATAATTTGGTGGTACTCGTGAAAATTTCAGAACCGATTGTCTGTTTGAGTGATTGATCTTCGCTTTTGTGTCCTTTGTTAATGTAGGCAAATTCTTGGTGAATATTTCGTAATAAAGCGAAAACTAAAGCGAAAGCACCTAGCAAATAATGTTAGTCTGAATCCTATTTGCTGAGCACAGCTTGTGGTCAGCTGCAAGCCAAGCTGTTACAACGTAATAAATACTTGTAGACACTTAAACGATTTGAAATAAGGGCTTTTTTCTGCCAGAAGCTTAGTCAAATGCCACGCCCAGTGTCCATAATATTATAAACGTTAACTGACAGTCGCTTAAATTTTCGGATGAACTTTATTTCAACGATCCTCAATTCAACGTTACCAGTCTACTGACACCCTGTATAACAACGCAGTTTCCCATAATGCACTGCACATCCTGTGAATGCTTTGTGAACATCCCTCATTTTTGAATGCACTTCGTATTCTCGATTCACAACCATTCTTTGTTTCGGATCTCGTTTCAAATCCAGTCTGAACGAGGTATTATGGGGTGATGAAAGGAGGATTAAGTTAAGGAAGCGGATACGAGTCCCTCCCTTGTAATATGACTAATTTAAGTGATATTTTTTCAGATTCATAATAAAATACACTTGTTTATCAAGAATGACAACTCATTATTCATAGATTATCACCAACGGGCAATAACGATCACAGTAAAACTTTTGCATGTCAAAAAATATGGGTAATGATAATTAAGTAATTTTGTGAGAACTTATGAGCCACAAACAAAATCTTTTATTTACCCATTTACAACCAAATAGCTTAATTCGATTTCATATTGAGCCTTAACTGATGAGACTAGGTTATTTAGTTTGGGACGCCAGATAATAATTGGTCAGCAGTCGCAGAGCTCTGCATGTTAAAGAAACAGTTAGTGATAGATTGGTGCTCTCTTAAATACCCTAGTCCCATGGCATGCTGGGTAAGCACCCTCTATCCGTCCTTTGCATAAACCAAATGATAGCAAATGTGAAAATTTTAAGTAAAAAAAGAGGATAAATTTAATGTCCACGGAGGTCCAAAGGAAGGCAGCGGAGTCGCATGATACAGAACACTCGCATCGGTAGATCGGTGATAG
>JAQIXS010003699.1:0-17285 GCA_034700785.1 Rossiulus vilnensis | reverse complement strand
ACATGGCATGCAATATATTTTCTTAAGGTCGCAATGACAACCTAATCAGATATGTGGAAAGAAAATATATTGCATGCCATGTGACTTATTCACATTTCTCGGCTGCTAGAGAAAAGTAGAGTAACAAGAATATGTCAATTTTAACAGGCTGGCATTTTAGCTGATAAAAATTTCCCTGACTCCTTCATGGCGGGATTATGACGTCACAATCTACGTTCGAAAATGACTGGTTTAATACGTGTACATTTGGCAACAAGGTCTGTCTAATAACCTTGCTTTGGCACGATTTTTGTTCTTTTCAAGTGCACTAGGTGGTGCTGTAGAACCAAACCAAATTGCTACCTTGCTTAACTTTTGATCGTTTTTTTGACAAAACAAGCAGAAGTGAGAGAAGCCGGTTCCATAAATGCTGCCAGATCCTCTTCAAGAGGAATTCGGTCATTACTCATACCATTTGACAATAGAAGTACCCTCCGAAATGATAAATTATATTAAGAATTTGAAATGCGGGCTCGGCTAGCTCAGAATTTTCTGGTGTCTTTTGGTAGTTACGTTTCGTAGAGTTGATTCCTCAACTCTCTATCGGTTTCTTTTTAACATAGAGATCCTGCGAAATCTGGCACAGCCTGGAGTAGATAATGGGACAGGCCTATCCAAATATGGCTCTCGCAGTATCAATGAACAAACCAAGGGCTTTTCCAAGTGTTTTAGAAACTGGGTTTTATTACAATCATGTTACACTTCGAGTTGAACAACATGAAGGGAAGCGTAAAATTGCGAGTGTGGGAGCTCAACTGACATGGAGTCTACCTGGCCGTACACTGTCTGAAGAGTAGGAAAAAACATGGCTTTTTATACTCAAAATGGAGGCTGGTCCTTGGTTGGAAGACTTTGGTGGAAACCAGACTTCTCCAATCAGAAGAGCAAAGACTACTTATCATATACTGTAGAACGACAGTCTTAATAATAGACATATTTCATGTCTTAAATTTAAATTGGCATCTTAGTCTAAGATGGTATTATAGTTTAAGTCATTTTAAGTGTTCAAAGGTAGTCCATCAGTTGATATTGGCTCACAAGCACTGTTTATGGTTGTTCTGTTTGTTCAACAAGGGATAAAAAGAGTATTTAGCAGTAATAATACTAAAATGAACCACTATTATGGTTGGAACATTTTTTATGGCGTGTTGCAGTCTGCAGAAGCAAATAACCACACCGATTGAAAACAAAAAGTGGCTTTTTCTAAACTTCCAAGTTCTTGTGATTCAGAATCTTCAAAATCCTACAAAATTCGGCAGTAAGTGTATAGACACTGAGACCAGGTGCTGGAAGGAGTTATACACACAACATTTGACAAAATTCGAAATTAAAAATTCACATCGTAATGTAATAAAAAAGAAGAGATACAATCCACAAAAATGAGGAGCAATAAACCATTCTTATTATCGTTAGTAGACTCTAGCTCAGGCTTATTATGAGACCAGAAAACCATGATATTGTAGCACACTTATCTGCAATAAACTGAGTGAAACTGTTAAATTTCCTTAAGAATTTTCCTTAAGATACCCTACTGATAGCATTCTTTAACATACTGATAAGATTCGATATCACTTATAGCATTTTCGATAAGAAGTGATAGGGAATTTTCCCGTTCCAGCCTGCATAAAAGCTCCGCTCAAAGTGAAAATGATGTCATTAATTGTGTGCAGCGATACTGAAATGGTAAGAGAAGAGCTAAGAGCTCGAATTTTTCATTTTCGTTTTTAACCTATTCTAAATCGCTATTTTTCTAAATCGGTCATTGGCAATTTTTGTCAACATTATGTTTAAAAACGTTAACAATATTAGGGTGATGTAATTTAAGCATAATTTCCATAAATAAGGTTGAGAAAAACGGTTATTTATTGGTTACATTTCCATAAAAAAATTGTTCCTATAATAAAGTTTAGAATACCGATTATTTATTGGTTACATTTCAATAAAGGAGAGCATTAGAATGAATTTTTTTGAAAAATTGGATCACAAATGATGGATTTAGGTTACATATCAGTAAAAATTTGTTTATAAGAATGATTATTAAGGCGAGAACTAGAATGAAGTTTCTTGAAAAATTACATCACAAATGATGGATTTAAGTTACTTATCAATAAAAACATTGTTTAGAAAAATTCTTAAAAACTTGGATCACAAATTGTGAATTTTAGCTTACAGTTGAAAAAAAGTTTAGAAAATTGATTGTTAATGAGAGCAACGCATTGACAATTTCTTGAAAATTGAAACACAAATGATAGATTTTGGTTACATACCAGTAGCAAAACAAGTTTACAAAAATGTTGAATTAACCAGTTAACCAACACCAATTTGTAATTAAAACTGATCACAAATTATGGATTTTAATCCACATTTCAATAAAAAATAGTTTAAAAAATGTTATTTTAAGGCAGAACCAAGAACAATTTAAAAATGAATCACAAATGATGGATAAATTTAAATATTTTTTTAGGAAAATCATTATTCTAAGGAACCACCAAAAACTATTTTTAAAAAACTGGATGACAAATATGGATTTTTGACTATATTTCAACGCAGAAATTGTTTAGAGAAATGATTATTTGTAGGGGCGCCAAAGAACAATTTTGAAAAAGCGCATCGCAAAATGGTGGATTTTAGATGGATTACCATTTAATAGTGATTTTTAAATTATTAATAAGGCATCAAAAATTGTGAATGTTTTTCAAAGAGTGCCAAAATTCTGAACAAGTATATGTATTCCACAAAAAACCTTGAGAATAACCCAGTGAAATCAGCATTACTGCTCTATTCACTGGAAAGTGCCCTTAGCATTTCCTGTTTTACTAATAATTTTCCATGTATTTTAGGGGCATTTATTCAAAAATATCCGCTTATGGCGTTAATGTCAACTGATTTAATTTTAGAATCTAAACATTGCTATACAAGCATAAAATAATCACTTTGTGTACATATTCGAGGCCTTTTTAATTAAAAACCCAGAATGAAACCCTAGTAGGCGACGAATTCTACACTGTGAAACATAAATTTAGCAATTATAAGTATTTGAGACAAAATTGTACGGTTCGCATGCTTTTGGCTCAGTCTTGAACGCCATTTCCAAATAAAACTGAAATTCACGACCATTTGTACTGCATTCCCATTTCTTATTTCTCATGCTGTGGAAATTTGTTGAATAACATCTAGATTTTAGAGGTCGCTTCTTAATTAATTTTAAGAAGTAATTAAGTTAGAACTGCAATCAGAAATTTACCGTGATTTAAAAAACATCTCGACCATTTGAAGTGTACTTACATTGTGGTGCTTTTTTCAGAAGTACTACCATAGAAATGTGTGAGGTTTTTTATTAAAATAAAATTTCAGTGGTCGTTTTTTTAATAATTTTCAGAAATAATGATAATACCAAAGCCAGAAATGATTTATGAAATAAAAAAATGAATCGTCAAGATTGCATGCTAAGGGAAGATAATGTTAGACCATAAAATAGAGATATCGGCGTAAATCGAAATGTTGGAAAACTAACACAACTTCGTATCAAACTGAAATTTTGATTAAAGTTAAATCGATAAAAGGAAAGCATCAATTCTGATTTTTTTCGATAGTAAATGCGACAAACACTTCGTGTTTCTTTGGTTTCTTCAAGTCAGCACTAGAATTTTGATTAAAGCAATAATGAATAAAACGAACATATGAATTAGAATTTTCTTCAGTCTGTTTCTTGCAATTTTTTTGCAAGTGGTTTTAGAAAGATTAATAAAGTATCGGCGTGAGCAATTTTTTTCGAAAATAGTAATGTTTTTTTACAAAAACTAAATCAAAGGAGCGTTTGTATTTTCGTTTTTTGTATTTACCCTTAATTGTTAGAGGGGGGACGCCTTAGGCGAAAAGTTTGAAAAAAGTACTATAGAAATGTATAATTTTAGCTGAAATTTTTACGGAAAACGTTGCTTGCAAATACTATTATTTTTAATAAAAAAAACGCCACAGTCGAACTTTTTGAAAACGTTTATCATAAATCTGGGGATTTCGCCGACAATTTTGTACTGAACTTGCTTCATAATACAAGTACCATTATTTAAAATAATGGAACACCGAAGGCGAAAATTAGGAAAAAGTTGATCAAAATCTAGGATTTTAGCATGCAATTTTGTTCAAAACTTTCTTACAAATACCATTTTTTAAATATTGTAATGCAGTAGGAGAAAATTAAAAAAAACTGATTTTAAAGTCAGGGATTTTACCCTAGAATTTGTGCAAGATTGCCATTGCAAGATACCATTATTTAAAATGGTTTCACAGGACTGAAGCTGCAATGCTGTAATATATTTAGGCTAACTGTTCTTAGTAGAGTATCGTCATGCACGGTAGGCGAATTTTTTTGCAAACTACATGAGATATAATGGTAAAATATGCTATTTGTAGCAAGTAAATCTCATTTTTTCTAGTATGAAATTATTTGTCAAGGGCGGGGATCATGACCTCTTTGACTCCTTCTGGGTCCGCCTATGCCTCTTCAAAGGTTCAATTTATGAAACTTCTGCAAAATTGCTATATTTAAGGATAAGTTCTATACGAAATCCTGTGTCCATTTTATGCAGGAAACATGATGTCGGCCGGTTTTTTTTTACTGTAAGCGGTACTGCAAATACCTACACAAATCTAAATTTTAAATTTTTAAATTTTCCATGCTTTGGAAAAACTCTAATAGGCTACAGTCGGATTCCAACCTAGGAGCATTGAACCTTACAGACAAGTACCCTAATCACTCGGCCATGTACATGGTGATAATGTACATGATGTACATTTGAGGGTTACCATTTACTACCTTCTGCAAGGTTCTGGGAATGGAATCTTGGTTTTTTGCATATGCATAGGTGCTAGATGACAGCCTTATAGCTTCATATAGCACCTTAAGTGTTATAAAGCCTTTCGAATACCTTTATTTTTAAGAGTGTAGGGTGAAATTTCGCCATCTTTACATGCATCAGTTATTTTGTTTTGATTAGGAGGACCCCCAAGTGGATCATGCAGCACGCATCATCCCTCACGTCTTTCTGCCCCTCAAGCTGCCCGAAGGAGCATCAGAGGAAGTGGTTGTCCAAGATGACAAGCACATTCTACAGTCGTTCAGCAGGTGTTTGATCGAGCATTACATCAATGGTTGTCCTTTTCCAAACACGCTCCAAGCAATCCGAGCTTGGAGCCTGCTTCAGGATTCCCCTGATGACAAGCTTCTGTCCCAACACCTGGCGGACTTGAAGGCCGGCCAGTCTTTGCCGATCTACGTCCGCGCCCAGAACACTGGCCTTCTTTTCACCCTCTCCAGGGCCTGTTGTGATGGCCATCCGGAGGGAAGCCCGGTGGTGTCCACCTTCGCAGCATCCCAGAAGTCGTTTGATGTAACCTCTGCAGAAGGGGACTTGATCGGCAACTACCCGGCAAGGTCTGTCCATGTGCTGCACTCGAAGCTGCTCACTTCCAGAGCTCTGGCCAAGCAACTGATTTCGATGAGCAAAGCCAGGGTTACTTCAGGCCATCAGGAAGACGTCGAGGACCCCAAGTTCGTGTCCAAGTGGCTGTGTGGAACTCTGTGTGGCAAGGACAGCTGCTTGTGCACCGCACTGCCCCGTATCATCAAGAAGGTGCGAGATGAGGTTGTGGGCAGGCCACCCTTTCGCCGCTCAGGCATCTGGATGGCCATCAAGGTTGTGCTCCAGCTTCTGCTTGTCCATGAGCTGGGACCGGAAGCTGGTCGGCAGACGTACAAGCTGATTTTGCTACGGTACATGTGCACGCTGGGCTCGTCCCAGGTTGTCACGGCTGATGTCGGAGTCCAGGTGATGGCGAAAATTGCCAGGAGATGGTTCAAGCTGAGCAGCTCTGGAGAGGCCCAGGCTCCTGGGTGCGAGCAACTCTTCAGGGAGGTCCACAAGTGCGTTGAGACTACGGTTGGAGAGCTGCGTGAGCGATTGGATGCAGACAGGAAGGCCAGTGTGGAGGAAGACTCAAAGGAGGCCAGGCTCCAGCTGTCAGGGAATTTCGACTTCTGGAAGGACACCAGGCATGGGTTGGAGCCCCTCAGAAGATACCTTAACAACAGGGCAGCTGCTGTAAATCCAATTTATTATTTTTTTCATTTTTCATGCCTTAAATTTGAAATGGCATCTTAATCTAAGATGCTTTTATAATGTTAAGTCCTATTAAGTGCTAAATTTGAAAAAAATGGACATTTTAAGACATTTGAAACGTTTAAGTGGCTTTTAAGACACATTTTAAGACAAACGGCCAATGCGACGTTCAGGCGCTACAAATAATTGCCTGACTAAATGAAAATTCGATAAATTGTAGTGTTTAAAAGGAAACAAGGAAAACGAGTACCAAATACGTACAATTAAGGAAATTGCAGACGATAAGTATAAAGCAAAAAACGCACAAGGATCAACTCACTACAACTTCATAATAGAAGTATCCAATCCAGCAATGCTATTTCAAGGAAAATTTCTGTTTAGAAGGGTGATATCAAAGTAATACAAATCAATTGTTTACCACATACAGTATATTAAAAGGCTCCTATGGAATTTAAATTTCAGACACGTTGTTTTTAAGACGGCCTAAAGCTATTCTGTCTACCAGGGGGAAAAATGCATCATGTGTATTAACTTGAGACATTTGTTTTCACAGAGTGTCACCAAGGAGGCCAACGGCCAAGCCAGGAAGGTTAAAACTCCGGTCGGGGAACTGACCAAGGCCAAGCTTGACGAAGTGCCATTTGGAGAGGCGATTACGTTCAACCTGCATGACAAGCAGGCCATGCAAAGATTGTTCGTTTTTGAACACACTGTCCTGAGGAATCTGAGTATCGATCCACCAGAGGACTACGAGGTCGTTTGTACGACATTTGTGTCTTACTTGGCAGCTGCCGAGGAGGCTTACGCGGGAGATCCGGTGGGGATGAGCAGGGCGGTTTTGGTCTGCCTCAAGGTTCTTCGGTGGTTAGATCAAGCAGTGTGTGAATTCGATCCCTTGATGAAGGAGTACAGGACCGGTGTGCCCATCCAAATTATTGAGCACCTAATGCTGCCCTTCCGCTCCGACCTGGAGTTGGCCCACGACCTGGAGACCTACTTCACCAGGCGTAAAGATGATGCAGGCCCTTATGATTTCTTGGCCCCATACCAATCATGCCCTCTGGCAAGCCTGTATCCGGTTCGGTATGCTAAAAGCAAAGATGACATGCAGTGCTTGCTACAAAAAATTGTACAGCAAGGGGAGGACAAAGCTGAGCTTAAAATGGAAGAAGTTAGGAGAGAAAGGACGGAGTATGAGCGCCTTCTCGAGAAAATACGAGGCATGGCATGCGTTTGTTGTTCTAATGGAAGGATATGGTGCGAAAAGTGCCAACTTGTGTCAAATGCCAATAATATGAGAGTCAGTGTGTATGAAAGGCCCTTACCTGCCAACACCGAGCTTCAAAACGCGATTGTCTTTGAGCTCATGGCGCCTCTGCCAATCTGTTGCCACAGAAAGATGCTCTGGGCATTTCTGCGGCATGTGGGCATCTTTACCTCTGGGTCACACTGCGGGACCATGTGGTCTGACTACTGGCAATTGGGTGATCATGCCCTGCCCCATTGTAGAAACCTTGACGTAGGACTTGGCCGCAGACCTGCACCTAACAACAACACACTGCACCCAAAGTACAACCTGGACGAGTTTGTCATTGACAACTCTGGTGGTGTCATACTGTGTGCTCAACGGGAGGTAGTCCAGCATCAGCAAAAAATCCCAGACGAGGTCTTGCAACGCTTCGTGTTCAAGGTCGAGTCAGGCTCTCCCTACACTAACCTTCAGTGGGCATTGGATGACCATGACTACGCGTTCTCCGACAACCAGATCCTGGCCAGGCAGGACGATTGCCCTGTCACTCTCTCCTTGATCGAGTTCAAGGAGTTTGGCTCCATCAGAGCCGGGCACCGAATCCAGCTGAGAAACCTGTACCGGGCTCTGAGACAAGGCACCCTCTCGCTGAGCACGGAGTCGGTGCTCAGCCTTGTCCACGAGGTTTTATGGCGTGCGGGTCCTCCGGGCGGTGACCCGGCCTATCTCCGGCAGTCCCACGTTGATCTTCTTGACAAGAGGTTTGTGGAGGAATTCCTTTCTCTGCTGGAAGGCTTGATTGGCAGCTGCTCTGAGAATTGGGAGGGCCATCGCACCTACGCCGCAATCGTCGCCGTCCTTCAGCGCATACATTCCATCAACGAAGATCCCGGCATCTTGAAGAAGTGCCTCGCTCACCTGGAGAAGTGCAGGAGCACCATGCAGGGCTGGTGCAAAACCATCGAGGGGGAGTTGGACGCCATGGACCCCAAAGAAGTGGTGTTGCATGAGAACATGAGGAAGAAGCTTGTCGCAGTCGCCGCGCTGTGCTCCTGCACCTATTGGTCAGACTTCCAGGGCGGCTCCGATGACCAAAGAGGTCAGGATGCTTTGCCTTGGCTGCTGTCCGTCAAGACCCTTCAGGAGTATCTGGGAGGAGAGGAACGCCTGACTTCTTGCTCCAGCCCAGCTCAGAACCAACTGCGGCGAAGCAGGGAGTGCGGCATTGCCAATTTGGGTCAACTGCTCAGCTTGATGGAGGCTGATGAGACCATATTGCGGACTTTTACTAAGCAGGTTTGGTCTGGACATATAACGTGCGATGTGGATCGCCTTCTCTGGCGCTGCCAGGGTGGCACGCAGTGGTTTGAGGTTTCGGTCGGTGAGAGCAATGCTGTCCTGCAGCTGGACATCTTGGAGGGGCACTTCCTCGTCAATGGCATGCCAGAGGATTACCTGCCGTCTAAGCTTAAAAACCATGATGATTATAATAGAATATTTGGAAATTTTGTTGTCAAGGTGCAGCCTTGTGGACAGTCCCCGTGGAGCGCGACGAGTAAGCATCCATTCCGAGGGGAGTCGATGTCGTTTGTTGAAAACCTGGATCCAGCGTCTAGCCGGGTTAATCCATACATTATTTCAGCAACTGCTGCCAACAAGCAGAAGCTTGAATATGTCCCGGAGAATGCATTTACAGAATACCAGAAAGGGCCGCCTTGCCTTCAGCCATTTCTCATCAGCAATCACACCCATTGGTGGAGTGAGGAGAAAGGCCTCATTTACTTCCGCCCCAAAGGCTCTGGTGATATCAAGTACTGCTTAAACCTGGAAACTGGCCAGATCAAAGAAAGCGCCACGGGACGGTTTGCCATTGGCAATGCCAGCAGCACGTACAAAAAAATGATGGAGATCTTCACACGCCTGGAGCAACCAGAATATGTGGAGGTCCATCTCCAGGCTCAAGGAGCTACCGAACGACCCCAGGACTTGGAGGTTCAGTTGTCAAGGATGCGGCTGAACTTCATGGTGGCCAGCAGGGAGCGCTTGGACGTGTCATCTCTGGAGTACCCTGGCATGAAAGTGGCTGAAGCTCAGGAGTGTGGCACATTAGTTGGGCTGAAGAGCCGCCTGATGCTGACACCTGCAGAAGAGGGGTGCTCCAGCGACTTACTCCTCGTCCCGCATGGTAGTGTGAAATTACCGGATGGAAGATCAAAGGTTTCCATCGATACAGAAACCTTGAGGGAACCTCCATGTTTCACTTACGAGGTTGACTCAACCCTCTTACAGCTAAAGTCTGGGCAGACCAAGTCCGCCAGTGTCTTCTTGGCCTACCTGCATGCCCTGACCTCACACCCATTACCAGACCCGCTTACGAGGCATACGGGCACAGAACGAGCATGCCAGTTGCTCCAGTCAGGACACTGTTGGTCTTGCGAGCCGTATGACCAGGAAACAACAAAGACACTGAAGCTCATAGCTGATCTTTCACCTGCCCGCCAGTATACCTCCAAAAAACAAGATGTGACAATGGCCAGTTGGCCCCTTGACAGCTCCATGGCCTGCAGCGATGCTCTTTGGATCATTGTGCAAAAACTGCTCAATGACAGTCAGCGACTTGCACCTCTTTTCGGATCCAAACCCGATGATTCGCCTGATGCCTGCAGCCACAGGCTTTTGCACGAAAAGGCCTACTGGAGGTACTTCAGGTGCACCACTCAGCAAGCACACATTTCACCTAACTTTCTGGCCATGAATCCTCCGAATCTTAAACAAAATGGACAATTCGACAGCAGTTTTGATAGGCCCCAGGCCATTCATGCTGTATTGAACCTGGCAGCCCTTGTGGACAGTTGTAGTACTGTCTCCTATTCTGCTGGTGGCTTGCATTTTTCTCTCGTGACTGGCCGGGCATCCATTCGTGGTCATCGTCCTCCGTTTCCAGTCCAGGAAAGCATTGTGGAGTGGCAACTGCTGCCATTCTGGGACTCTTGGTTGAGCTTGTATGATGCAGCAAGGCTGGTGAAAAGCCAGAAGCTGATGCAGGAATGGAAAATGATTCTAACTAGCTATGCCTTTATGGGCATACCAGAGCACCAGCTTGTGCTGCTGCACACCGTTGCGGTCATCCCAGACTTGTTCGAGGCTCTCAATCCTCCAAAATGTGACAGCTACAAGGATCCACGGAAGACAACATTTAATTATACAATAATCCATGAGCTTATAGCATCCAAAATATGCAAGAATCTTAAGTGCAGTTCCTTCCTGGAGCAGCAGGAATCCAATAGCCTCAACTTAAATGCTTATTCCAAACATCTCAAATCTCAAATTGATGGATTGGTAAATGTGCTAAGTAACACTGGCTGGCCCTTCAACAGTTGTTGTTCCATTGTGGATGGCTACAATAATTCTTGCAGTTGCCTGGATCGGCCGGCAATCAAAGTGTCTGTTAACAAACAGTTAAGCGAGTGGCTTAACAATTATCAACTCCAAGAATTTATCAATAAAGTTGAATCCAGAGTGCTTTGTTTCGGCAAGCATTTGAAGGCCTTCGAGTTTCACTCGGTGGAAGTCTACCAGAAGCTGTCCCTAGACCTAGCACCATTAAATAGTTCGAATAAAGTCAGAAAGCTCCTAGAATTCGTAATTCAAGAAGTCCAACCCAAGACAGATTTCTCCGTTGCATGTCAGGAGGCCACGGTGGTGTTCCACAGGGGCTTTATTGAGGGCCAGGGGACTTGGAACTTCTGGTCAGATGCCAAGGCAGCGGTTAATGGGGCCAAAAATGCTTGCTCCAGCGCTCTGTCAGACCCGAGGGAGGACAGTGGAGCTTGTAGTATTTGGCAGCAGCTGGTGGCCTGCCTCCGAGCTGGAAATGACGACATGCATGGGCTGCTGCAGCAGTATGCACACACCTGTGCTGAAGAACAGCAGAAGTACTTGGAGCAAGCCCGGTCGATGATGTTGGAAGATCCGCTGGTCCAGCTTTTGGTCACCGCGGGGATTTACCAGCGGCTAGAGCCGCTCACCATGCTTCCGCTGATTTGCCACCAAGGGAGCAGTCCATCCGAATTCATGAAGTGCCTGCAGAGCGTCACCGGGGCATTTGGTGTTGCGGTCACATGCAGGAAGCGGGCTCTGCGTCTCCTGGGGTTCCTCAAGAGCCGCAGCCAGTTTGAGCTGCAGCGCGAGCTTGGCAATGTGCCCCACCAGAACTGGCACCCTGACCAGAGGCCGGAGTGGCTCCTTCTCGAAATCGAAATGGACCTCCTGGTGCGGCCCATCCAGAAGCAGGTGGCCGAGTGGATGGAACACCCCAAGGGCGGCAAAAACACCGTCACCCAGCTTAACATGGGAGAGGGAAAGACAGCGGTAATCACCCCCCTGCTGGTGTTGTCCTTGGCCGATGGGGCCCAGCTGTGCCGTGTCACGGTGCTCAAGTCCCTGTTCAACACCAACCGGCAGGCTCTGGAGCAGAACCTCGGGGGCTTGCTGCTTAACCGCCGTGTCTACTTCCTCCCCTGCCACCGCGACTTGCCGGTGGCCGGCCAGCTGGTGCAGACCTTGCATGACGTGTACAAAGAGTGCATGGCCAAGGGCGGGGTCAACCTCACCACCCCCGAGAACAGGCTCTCACTGCAGCTGAAGACGTACGAGCAGTGCCAGGCCATCCACCAGGCCGGCCACCAGGACGCAAAGGCGCTGCTGGGCATCCAGGACTGGCTGCTGAAGAATGCCCGAGACATCTTGGATGAGTCCGACGAGGTCTTCCATGTCAAGTACCAGCTGGTGTACGCCCTCGGTGGACAGGTGGCCCCAGCGGGCCACCACCACCGATGGGAGGTGCTGCAGAGACTCCTTAATGAGGTGCCGGAGGTCATCCTGGAGATCGCATCAGCGGACCAGGGCCAAACCTGCGTGCAGATATTTGACAAGGATTCAGAGCAGGGGACCTTTCCTCGCTGCCGGCTGCTCAAGATGGACGTGTACCAGAGGTTCTGTGACCTGCTGGCAGACAGGGTCCTAAGCAGTTCAGAGTTCCCCAACCTACGGGGGCCGGACAAGGCACTCCTCCACCACTTCCTGACCGTAGAAGCGGTGGATGCCAGCGTCATTCAGCGTGTCTCTGAGCTGTGCCCTCGAGACTCTGGCAATACCTTCCTGAGCGCGCTGGTCCTCAGGGGCCTGCTGGCTTGTGGTGTCCTCTCCGCGGCACTGAGCAAGCGGTGGCGGGTGAACTATGGGGTCAGTCCCGGCGGCAGGTCTATTCTGGCGGTTCCTTTTCGGGCCAAGGACGTTGCCGCCGAGAGGACGGAGTTCGCACACGTGGATGTGGCCCTGGTGCTGACGCACCTGAGCTACTACTACTCCGGACTGAGCGAAGACCAAGTGAGCGAGTGCCTAAGCAGGGTCCGGCGAGGCCAGAATCCCCAGGCGGAGTACCATGGGTGGATCGGCACCATGAAGGACCCGGATCCATCCATCACGGACCTCAAGTCCCTGAATGCCGAGAGCCCCCTGGCGATGAACAAGAAGCTCTTTCCGGCGCTCCGAAAGAACAAGGCGGTGATTGACTTCTGGCTCGGGGAAATTGTGCTGCCGGTCAAGCTGAAGCAGTTCCCATCCAAGATGACCTGCACAGCCTGGGATCTGGCGTCCGACCGGGCCAGCAGGCCTGCCACGGGGTTCAGCGGAACGAACGACACGCAGCTGCTGCTGCCGCTGACCATCGCCCAGGATAACCTGCCAGAGCTGGCCCGGACCAATTTGGAGGTTTTCCAGAGCCTGCTCATGGAGGAAAACAGTGGCTTCCAGAGCCTCCCGTCCAACGCCAAGTCGGTGGACATTTTGCGAAAGCTGGTGGCATCCAACATCCCGCTCCTGCTCGACGTGGGGGCGCTGATGCTCGACATGGACAACGAAACAGTTGCCAGGAAATGGCTCGAACTAGTGGACAGCGGGAGCAAGAGTGCGGCTGTCTACTTCAGCGCCAAGGACAAGCTCATGGTCATGGACAGGTCGGCCCTGGATCCAGTTCCATTCGAAATCTCGCCCTATCGCAGCATGCTCGGCTGCTGCGTCATCTACCTGGACGACGTCCACACCCGGGGAACGGACCTGAAGCTGCCGTCAGGCATCCAGGGATGTGTCACTCTCGGCAAGGGCGTGACCAAGGACAAGCTCGTCCAGGGCTGCATGAGGCTGAGGAAGCTGGGCAAGGGGCACACGGTGTGCTTCTGGGCAGCCGAGGAGGTGACCAGCGAAATTGCGGGGATGGCCGGGGCGAGTGGGCGGATGGGAAGCGAGGAGGTGCTGAGGTGGGCGCTGGACAACAGCAGAAATGCCACCCAGGAGGGGTTCACCCATTGGGTGGCAGCAGCCTGCAACTATCTGCGCAAGAGTGCGGCGCATTCCAAGTATGATGCAAGCCAGAAAATTGACCAGGACCGACGCGACTTGGCCGAGGAAGTTTCCGACGCCGAGATGACAGACCTGGAGCAAATGTACGGCAGTTTGTGCAGCAGAGAGAGCTTTCCAGTAGTCGCAGCGAGGCAGCTGCAAGAGCACTGCCCTGATGGCCCTGATGGAGGCATTCATTGTCGTCTGAGGGACGAGGTGGTGGCACGGTGCAACTGCTACGTCCAAGACCTGCAGAAGACAGTCCACTTGCTGGACGAGGAGCAGGAGCGGGAGCTGATGCTGGAGCAGCAGGAGGAGTGCAATGTGCAGCGACCGGGCAGAGCAAAGCCCTGCACCCCGGGGCTGGACAAGGACATGGTGGCCTTCTTGCAGGCCGAACCCAAAGTGTTTGGGTGCCAGAAGCTGCCGGCTTGGGCCATGCGGCTGCCAGAAGGTCTAAAGTCCACCGGGCTGGAAAAGGTAAACGAAACCTCTTCTTGGGGCCATGGACTCTTTGTCACCGCCGACTTTGTGAGCACCGTAAAAGGACAGCTGCCGATGGACTCCTATCTGAGAACCGCCAACTGGATCGTGGCCTTCTTAGCCAGCGGCTCTTGGTGCTGGCTACTGGTCAGTCCGTTTGAGGCCAATGAGCTGATCCCCAAATTCCGCTCCAAGCAGCTGAAGGCTAGCCTCCACATGTACACTGCCAGGTTATCGGCTACGCAGAGCACGCTTCTGGAAGTAGACAACCTGGTACTCCCAGAAGCTCTCACTCCACCCCTGACATCCATACCCGGCTTCTACGACTTGAATGCATCGCTCTGCATTTTTGCCGGATGTACCTTCTTCCAGAATGCCACGGAACTGGAAAGGTACTGCGCCATAACCGGTTTTGTCCCCATGCCCCGCTCACCAGAGGAGGAACAGGCCGTGCTGGACGAGCTCGTGGACAACTCTGGGTTTTTGCTGCCCCAGGTTCGCCAAATTCTGCGGCCAGATTGTCGCTTTGAAAAAAACCCTGAAAAGCTCATATTCGGCGTCATTACTCGGCGCTATAACTACCTGTCCCGGCTGTGCCACGTGGCCAGGCTGATACACGAATGCCAAAAACCTGAGTTTTTAAAAAAATCATGAACATGGGTAATAGGGGTTGACGATGGAATAAGAAGGTCATATTTTCATAGAAAGTGTGTGGAAATTGCGCTAATAGATGATTGATGACCTAGTTTTTCAAAACGTATGCCTATAGCGTAGGCTGAATAATTATTTTAAAAATATTAGGGGGTTAGGTTTGGTTTGATTTATAGCAATGCTTGTTTTAAAAATAAAGCCATGCATGTCTAAGTGCATACAGTACCTAAGTACTTACGTTAAACCGCAAATGGCTCTAACATTTGCGCCTATGGTGTGTCCTGAATGATATTTCGAACAAAATTATAATTGCTTGAAAATTATAGCTCAAATCCATAATTAGAAATGTGTTTTTTTCAAAACATTTGCCTGTGGCATTCCCTTAATTAGTAATATTTTATAATAAACAAACATTTCAAAAATTCAGTTATTGAAACATTTTCGCCTACGGTGTTCCTTGAGAGATGTTTTCAAGCAAAATTGTATGGACATTTAAGGTAAAATCTATGATTGGACATGTTCTTTTTAAAAAAATGCCACGTCGTACTTCAATGCACTTTAAAGTGTGTCAAATTGTGTGGCTTAAATTTCATGATCAGTGGGGTAGTGTGCTACACGAACTTCACCAAATGTGGCAATTTAAATAAATAAAAATTGGTTGGGGGAATTAGGCAAGTTCAAGCAACCAGATTCCTTTGGTTCAGGAGACGAAAAAAATTAGAGGGCTTTAATTATTTTGAGATAATGTGGTTTAGATGGAATCGTTATAGGGTTATAAGAAACGATGAAACAATTACATCGCTTGGTCTAACCATCCGACTCAAACAACGTCGCCATCACGTCGCAAACAATCGACAATTGAGAGCAACCTTGAGGTTACAGTACCTTACATGCATTATTAATAATGTGCTATTTGATTTAGTTAAATCAAAAGTGTTTCGTTACTTTTGCAGTATTACAGCGAAAATGGCTGTGTATTAGAAAAATTGTGTTAAAAACAATCAACCGGACTTCTGTGATTTTTATACCTGTGATTTTTCTGTGAATTTAGTGTGATATTAATGTTGTAACATACGATCTACATGTCTAAAGAATAATAATTTGTAATGAAATTAAGACCGACCAGGGGGTGACATCTGTTCCCTTCACCTTGTAAGGTTTCGGGTAATATACACATTGTTCAAATTGCCATAGTAATAAAGACAAATCGTTTACATTGCTGTTTTGGTATTGTCATTGTAATTTTCTATTGTAGCAAAATAGTTGACTCCTTGTAAAAGTGATATATATTGGTATATATATATCGACACTATACTATAGCATTTTATTTTGTTTTATTACACTTCTGCGCTAATGATAAAGTTAAAATGGTGATCAGTATCCAAATTGCAAAAAATTATCTTTAAATTATGCATAAGAAACAACTTTTAAAAGTGTAAAGAAGGTAGGCATTTGTATGTTATAACAGAAAGATTTTTATAAACAGAAATACTGTAAATATCATTTTAGGGTCCTTCAATTATTTTATATTTCCAGATAACTAAAACGTTTTAAATGTCAATATAAAACTATTTAAGCAATACTCTTTGAAAATAATGCTCATACTGTATATAGTAATATGAGATTAAAATGTGGTCAGCATTCCAATTGCAAGGAAGAAAGGTAGGCAGTTAGCTATAACAAAAATATTTCTAAAAATCCTACACACATCATATTAACAACCTTCAATTATTGTATATTTGCAGCTAATTAAAAAGTTTTAATGTTAATTTGAAACTGTTTAAGTAAGCTTTTATCTAATTCCGGGGTTTCCGGAAGCTTTGCGTACACACATGCAGATACGTCTTTCTAAACTTCAATTTAACATACGCCCCTAAACTGCATGCATCCTGCATTTTGCTTAACCAACAGTAGATCAACATCCTCTTGTGTTATCATTTTTATGCCTGAATAAACACCTGGAATTTGTTGCTGTCTTGTTCTATCTTAGCCTGGATTGCATCAATCTTTCAAGGCATTCCCTTCAATTGATGCAAGTTCTTGAAGGTAACAGCTGTTCATTAGCCATTCAAAATGGCGCTCCCTGTGAGTGTCGCCAATGGCTATGTGTATGGTTTTTCCTAATTATTATTCTGAGGCATTGATTTCATTTTAATAATGCCTCTTTAAAATGCCTCTTGGCATTGACCATGACGGAAGCCTTCCAACGAGTGGAAGTGCTTTTGCAATGTAAAACCCCTAAAGGGTGTAAGTGCCCTGATGATGACTCTTTGCGTTGGTCTTCTTGGTCTTCGTTTCTTCATCGATCTTGGAGGAAACAAAAAATAAAATAAGTAAGTCGTAAA
>JAQIXS010003698.1:0-17292 GCA_034700785.1 Rossiulus vilnensis | reverse complement strand
ATCAACGGTTGGATTGGGAGTGGTACTGTATCAGGGGGGAGGAAAAGAGCGGGGGGGTACTTGCGTATGCTAGCAGGGCATTATCTCCGGCCGAATCAAAATGAACTATTACATAGCTAGTGGCATTGGCTATAGTTTCGGCAACAGAGAAGTTTCATCATTATTTTTTTCTAAGACCCTTCACGATAGTTACGGATCATCATGCTCTGTCCTATCTAAAGGGTCTGAAAAATTCATCGAACCGGTTGGGGAGATGGGCTGCTAAGCTTGAGGAATTTTAATTCCAAATTAAATACAAGAAAGGTGCTACACATAAGGAAGTTGACTGCCTGAGCAGATTTCCAGTGGGGAGGTGTGAAAGTTTGGAGGATAGCGATGCTTTTCTGTTTGCCCTCACAAAACAGTATGATATGGCTGTCAAGTAAGCCAAGGATCCGGGGATAGTGGAATTAAAGGATCATGCTGACCGACAATCGAGGGTTATTAAAGGCTACATTGTCTTAGGGGCAAAACTGTATTTTTTCCAACCCAGTAGGAACCCAAGATTGTTAATTGTCATGCCAGAGCGTTTAAGACAGGAGACCTTGATGCAGTGCCATTATGTGAAGTATGCAGGGCATTTTGAAGTGACAAAGACATGGGAATTGGTAAATCGGGCATATCATTAGCCGCGGTTGAAGCAGGATGTTGCAGAGCTCGTACAATCATGCGAGAGCTGCCAGAAGGCAAAGATTCCGTGTGAGCTACCAGCGGGGCTGTTGGAGCCGATTCAGGTCGGGGGCCAGCTAAAAAATTGGGAATTGACTTTGTGAGCCCTCTTCTTAAGGGTAAGGAAGGCTTTACATATGCTCTAATTGCAATTGATTATGCAACTAGATATTGTTGGGGGATCCCTATTAGACGTGCAACAGGAACAGCTATGAAGTTTTTTTTGAAAAGCTATTCAAAAGATTTGGAGTGCCAAAACAGGTGATTTCGGATGCGGGAACGCCACAGTTGGGGAAAATAATAAAGAATTTTTTTCAAGAATATGGAATTAGTCAGAGGTGTTGTTCACCATATCACCAGCAGGCTGATGGGTTGTGTAAAAGGGTTATTAAGACCCTGTTTGTGGGAATCAGGGTGAAATTGCAGGCAGAAGGGGGAGGTATGGATTGGATTAGAAGGTTACCTTAAATGATAACAGCTTATAATTTTGCTTTACAAACCTCATTGAGATCCTTCCCAGTTTTCTTAATTCATGGCTGTAATGCATAACTGTTTTGGGGACCGGATTGTTGTGCCAAATGCATTGAGTTTTAAAGTAATGAGAAAAACAGCTGCAGATAATCTACAGCAGGCCCAGGTAATAGAGAAACGAAATTATGATACACATAGAAGGAAAAAATTAAATGAGGTAGGAGACTAAGGTTTGTTGCGTGACCTGGCACCTGCACGACATGGGGTAGGAAAATTGAAACTCTCTTTTCGGACTTTAATTATGTGATTTGTGACATTAGAAAAGGTACTTTCTTATTCTCGATGGTTCAGGTATCGTTATTAAAAAAATCTGAGTAAGGAGGGGTGACCCGGTATTAGTTGTGACTGATAGTATAGGTTTTCATACATTAAAAAGGATACCGTGGGCTTCGAGCGACGAGCGTTTCCTTTGTTTTTCCCTGAAACACATCACGTGAGAAACACGTGTGTAGCGTGTTGCTGTTAAGGAGTTTAGTTGTCAGTTAAAAAAGATCGGGTTGCATTATGTCGAGCTGGACTGCTGAAAAGATCCGCTGGCATGAGCGATATATTAAAGAACAGTCGAAAGACTATTGATAAATGCAGCATTATTGTTTTTCACGAGAAGGTATTTTTAAGTGAGATTATTTATTTGCAATGATTTTTTACCCATGTTATCTATATTGTTGTAGAATGATCGGGCATAAAAAGACGACTGGACCGGACCAGATTTTGGCCTAATGGACTATTTTATAAGATTATTGTAATTTGAGAACAGATGGCAGTTTGTGTTGAAGTATTTTTATTGTCTTTGTGAATTAAAATTGTTTTTTCTTTTGTTTTATTGTTGGATTTATTATGTACATTTGCGGTATGCATTTGGTTAGTTACCGTGTCACACAGAGTGCTCTCCTCTGAAGCGGGGTGTAATGGCCAGAGGTCAAGGGGCGTAGTACCGCCAGAATTTAGGCGGGAAGGTCGTCCGCATTCCAATGCAGTGCGAAAGGAAAACACTCGCATTCCAATCGGGATTAGAATGTAATGCAAGGTGATGTAATCAGGTATGACCAGACTGGAAGTCAGTCTGCCCTGGTCTGGTATATAGAAGAGTGGTGTTGTGCGAGGCATCCTTAATAATCCTGTGAGTTAAGTTGGCCAGCCTTGATTTGTTCTTGGGCAAATGTTTGCTAATGTGTGTGGACAATTAAGTGTACCTGATGCTGCTCTATTTAAATAAACGCCATCCTGTTTGATCATCTGTACTGGGCAGAGTTACATTATTGGATCCAGGTCGGAGATCCCCAACCGGCGGTGTAAAGAACATTACAAACAGTATCCCCCTGTAAAGTTAAGCATGACAGACAGCAGGAAAGTTACAATTTCCTACTTTATAAACTACCTTAAGGTCAAAATCCTAAAGAATAACAGCCCATGATAATAAATAACACAATGAATAGTGGCCTATAAAGATGGTGAAATGGATTCCATCTGGGTATTTAAAGAATTTTCAATGGCTATGCTATTGCATAACATTCCTTATGCATCACAGATCATCTCACTTTCGACTTCTATAGCAATTGAGAGGCAGGCTACTATGTGTTTATGTCTGTCATGAAGCTGTGGCAGTACGGCGCCCACTGCAATAAAACTAGCTTTAATTTTCAAATAGGTTTGTAAACGTGAATAATAATATGCCATTACAGGAGAAGAGCTTAAGGCTGATTTAATATCCTCAAACTATATGTGCACATTGGCATCTCAAACGCACTTTTCCTCTAAAAGACATGTTAAACATTCAGTCCTCTTTCTGAAATCGGAAATTAGTGCCTGTAATATGATGTCACTCCTAAAAATTGTTTAACTTGTGTAGGAGTTTTCTAGTTAGACCAGAATGGCATGGCTATAATATTTTCCGAATCAAGGGAAATTTCATGTTGAACAATAATGTATCTCAAATAATTAATTGCAGTTTGAACAAAATGACATTTACCAATGGCTATCTAGCATCAGCAAAATGACCTTACACCTGTCTTAGCTGTTCTAGATGTAAGATATTTTTTGTGTATGCACTAAGACATCGCCATGAAAGGCCTTAACAAACGTCTTTTGCTTGCAATGGATAAACCAAAAGTTAGAAAATTGAAGTGATATTTAGCTTCTGGTGTAATAATTGCTGTTATTCATTTATCTTCTTCACGTAAAGGCAATTAAATACATGCTACTTCTAAATTAGTGGTTCAAAAAAATCGCAGCTTTTTACCACATTCAAACTGTTTTCTTGTTGTACTATAAGTATGGGACTTGCCCATGGAGATGTTGAATTTCTTATTATGACCTTTTTCAACCACTCATCACACTGTCTACTGATGATATCAGCTTTGTGTTTACTGGTTGCATAAGGCTTAGACCCTAGGTACTACATCTCCTGTATCAATAATAGCCTCTGGTAAAACTATTCTTCTATCAGGCGTCCTTTATTACCACACAGCTGACAAAACACCGATATGCTACTCACTAAAGCTATGTCAGACTCGATTTTTTCCTTAAATTTATGAAATTTAACTGTCAATTCACCTACCTTGGACCTTGGAAGTTGGATCTAGGAATTTAGAATAACGTTGCATACACCGATCAACATCATCTAAACGTTTAAGAAATTTTCTTAAATCAGTTTTTAGGTTAAATCCGCCAACAGCACTTTCCCATGAACTAGGCATCCCATAAACATGTTAAACAGCATCTATCTTAGCATCCACACACATAACCCAAACTTATAACACAATATGTATGTAAATTCCCAATCAGGACGATATACACGACCATGCCGAAAACTCTTCAAAAAAACATGGAAAATTAGGCCATTTTTTGCAGAAAAGGTTCCACATAATGTTCTGCAGAAGAAGTTCCTACAGATAGTTTAACACATGATTCCACATAATTCTGAACGATTTAATTAATTGATGAACGCTGTAAAAATGTTAATGACATTGATAATAAAAATAACAAAATGTGCCAATACTTTTATCAAATCAACTGAAATTACAAAACATTGTCTTGAAATGTGTCTCATTGACACAAAATGTTATTAACATTTCTTAAAAATGGTGGTGCACTGATTCTGCTAGACTTATTATGCAAGGATCAAAGATACAATAGAATTAGCCGTAAGTTGATGCTTATGGATGCTATATCCTAGCATTGATACATAGAAATAACACATTACTAGCACGACATAAACCTAAATTTTGCCATGCATTGAAGCCTAAATTTCCTTGCTGTATTGACCAAATGAAAAATCCTCAATTGAATAATATGAAGACTAATGACACATTTAAAGTTTTAAAAATTTTAATTTCACACTTACCAATAACAGCTTTCAGTTTCCTAGCATCCAAAGCTGGATAAGTTTGTATATGGTTGTCCTAATTAGCGTTACTTTTTTTTCCTTGCAGCGATGGCATGTACAATTCCTGTGGTGTAAACACAAAGTTTAAAAGATTATGTAAGGATGCCCAGCCCCACTCACGCTCTCACGCTTGGCGCCCTTACCCGACCTTGTAACCTTACCCGACCTGCCTGTCACTTTGCCGCCCAACCTGGCACCTTGCCACATTCCTCCCAGGTAGCCACACCGCAGCAAAGGTCGGACTGGCCGACCTGGCAACGTAGCTGAGGTCCAGAGGTCATGAGTTACATGACCAACGTAACAAGGGCAGCAACATTCCTGGGGAGCTGAGGAAAATAGCAGAGAGATAAATAAATCCTCAACTGCTTTATTTACTTGCACATTATACTCTGCCTGTAATCTCTTTCAATTAAAATCTGAGATATAAAATATACAAGGGCAAGAGGCCTTTCAATAAATATCAGTTTTGTTTCAATTAAGTATTATTATAAGCAATTATAACCTATTTTATAGCATTAAACTCTTGGAACAGTAAATCTTTCCGACCTTAAAACTTTCTGGCACAGTCTCACTATGCCATATAACATAAACAGTTTTACCCTTTAGCTTATTACCAGTAGCATTTTGTCTTTTAAAGCAGTGTTTAAAACAATGGTATTAACTGTCTTATTTAACACAGTCAATCAACAAGTAATAGTTTTGCAATAATACATTGTATTCTAACAATGAAAAGACACTGTTAATGTAACAATATACAATTTAACTTTCCTGACTATACCTGATGATATCTTATGAGATGCAGGTAAACTACTGTAAGGTATTTTATTATTGTTGTGTAGAAACACTAACAACATTTACTTGCTGTTGTGTTCCTGCATCATCAGCTGCACCATTTGATGCCACAAATGACGTTTTCGCCTTACGATGAGCGCCACTTGTTATTTTCGGGGTGCTTGTTCACGCCCATAATGGCCACTCACACGGCACTGTAAAGGGCTTGTTTACGTACAATAATTGATGTAAAACTGCAATACATTAGCAACAAGGATAAAGATCGAATCCATCAGCAACAGAAATGCAAGTAAAACAAAAACCAATAAACTATGGGAATAAAGTTTACCCCTTCTAGGCCTTCCCACAAACACCAGTCTCTGTGTTAGGCCTAGCGATGTGTGTGTCACTCGGAACAATGCTCAACACATGTCAAGGACCTCAACAAAAACATAGGTTAGGGTTACAAATGTTAGTTTTTCCCATAAAATTATGACAAGCGAGGTTTCAAACTGCTTTTATTTACCATTACCATGGTCTTTCATCTGTTGTCTAAATAAATGGATGCGGCTGCATGACCTGGCTACAAAACGGTGAGATGGTAAGTAAAAATAACAAGATGGCCGCAAGAACAATCTTGCAAAGAATTCAATTAGGTCAGCTGATCGATCCGATTAGCTGACCCCATCACATGTCACGCCACGCGGTGGCGTTAGTGCAGGGTATGGCAAAGAATCGCAAAAATGCAATTGTCCTTCGGGAAACGGCTTCGTCATGTTCCTTTCAAGGGTTTGGGATGGCGGACATCGAACCGCCCATCATCTGATTTCTAAAAATTTGGATACTGAAGTATGTGGCCCAGCCTCTCATTAATCCCCTCGTTAACACCATTGCTATAGTTTTGACGAGTCATCCCTTATATCTTGATGTCACCTTGATGCGGACCTGGGCCATGGTGCATGCAGGCTCGTTTTGTCGACGAACCTGTACCCTCTGGTACCGCAGTAGTAACCGATCAGAATACCGGTAACTGCCGTGTCTTCTAGCTTGTCTTTCCTAAGACCCTTCGGGAGAATGCCATGGACAGTGCTCCCAATCCTATGGAGATGTTTCAGGTTCGGAGAATAACCATGGAACCTATCGAAGGATGTCCTGTATCCCAAGATCTTTTGGGGAATTATATTCTTAAGATACGTTAATGTGTTCAAGAATTCTGCCCAAAAGCATTTGGCCAAACCGGTGTCTTTTCGCATGACACGAATCACTTTCAACGCACTCTGGTTGAACCTTCGTGCAATCTTATTTTGGTGAGGAGAGTGTGCATTGATCGTTACGTGCACGATTCCCTTCTCCTCATAAAATAATTCCAATGCTTTGGAGCAAAATTCCCCTCTATTGTCGGTTTTAATTCGTAGAACTTTGCAGCCTGTCTGTCTTAATATCCACTGGATGTTCACCTTAATAAATTATAATGCTTGGTTTTTATCCCTTAGAGGGTATACATTCGTCCAGCAGGTGAAGTCATTGGTAAGAGCTAAGTAGAACCTAAAGCCTGACTTCAAAGCTATGGGAGCAGGTCCCCATACTTCCGCAGGTATGAGCTGTAGCAGAGCTTTAGTCGAGATTTTGTCGTATGTCTCAGTCGATGGCTGATTCGCTTTGCTCTTCTGGCAAGCTGCACATGGGACCTTGGGTTCAGTGAGGGGACCCATGCCTCGCACGGCATCACCCTTGGACCTACGCTTATTCATGTCCTGTCCCGTGTGTGCAAGCCTTTTGTTTAAAAGCCTAAGATCGCCGTCTTTAGCTATTTTGCCAGGTCTTGGACAAGTCCTTTTCTTGCCAGTTTTGACTGTTGTCTTAATAGTGTCCGTTGCAAGTGTTCGTTCCTGGAAAATATATCACTGGACTTGCCTATACCAGGAACAGGCATCTGACACACCGGAATTGAAGCTAATGTTTCCTGCGGCGTTATAGGTTTGGATCCTCGTCCCATCTCCTTTCCATGTCGTGCCTGCCTGGCATGCTGCCTGCAAGGCCGACAGGAGATTCCTAGATGCTTCTGGTGCATACCACACATTGTCAACAGTGTATCTTGCACCAGATATTGTGAAGGCTACGGTTCCACGTCTAACAATGCTAGTACTTCCGGTGTATTCTGCTAGCGTTTGGAGAGTATTGCAGGCCCGTTACTTCGTAAACATCTGCCGATCACAGCATACATCAAAGCCATGTCCAAGTCGCGACACCATGTTGTGTATTTACTCTTTGTGAGGAGGGTGATGACCACTTTTTTGCCGAAGGATGATGACACCATGAATTTTTCTGCTTTCATCCTTTGCAATGGTTAAAAATCCTAAAAACCTTATACCTGGACACTTACTAGGCCCTTTGTAAACTGAAAAACAGTTTGGTAATTAGCACTGCACCCTGCACAAAAACGTGACCCTGTGTCGTTAAAACCTCAAGTGAAATGTTATGGTTCCCGCTGCCCGCACTTCTTATGTTCCCGGCTGGTCCGGCGACTTTGACAGAGTCTATCTTCCCGGCTGGTCCGGCAAAGTGAACAAGAAATTTCCCCCGGCTCATCCGGTGACGGTAATGATTTCTGGCCAATAGGAGCCAGCAAATCTTCTTACTTACTGTTTTATTTTCTTTCAGAGGTTCGTTAGTTTTTCTCAGAGAATAAAGGTGAGCGTGGTTTCAAGCTGTTTGACTTTACTATTACCATATTCTTTTATTTGTTTTTCAAACAGATACAAAGTGAAAATAACAAGATACCCGCAACAGCAAAATTGCAAAAAATTTAATCAGGTAAGCTGATTGACCCGATTAGCTGACCCAATCACATGTCACGCCACGCGGTGGCGTTAGTGCAGGGCACGGCAGGGAATCGCAAAAATGCGGGTGTTTTTTGGCAAAAGGCTCTGTCATGTTTTGTTCGAGGGTGTGGGATGTCGGACATCGAACTGCTCATTACCCGATTTCTGAAAATTTGGAATTTGGAGAATTTGGCCCAGCCACTCATTAATCTCTTAAATACCCTCCAAAAAACTATTAAAAAATACTGTATTTCGATCATTGTGAGTACACACAGGAAAAAGATGGCAACATTGGGACACATGAAGGAGTTTGACAATTCTTCATGAAAGCTAATTCCATCCAGACAGAATCAGAAACGAGCAGTTTTCTTCTGTGTCTGTGATGCTAAGACTTTTTACTTGGTTACAATATTGGTTTTACCTGTACAACAGAATGAGAAGTCTTTAATAAAGGTCATGACTGTTCTAAAAGTTCACTTCTTCTTAACCATCTGAGGTCTACCAATGTTTCTAGTTTCAACATTGGAACCAGGGACTGAGCAAGACCTTTGCTTTGTACATCGCAGAGTTGCAAAAGTTGTCTAAACAGTGCCGTGTTGACATGTGTGCAAAACACTTGACGATTCTCTCGAGCAAAGTTGGCTACCCGAGTCAACACTGATGCTTTTTAAGCACAATAAAAGTCCATAGCTTCAGAAACAGCTAACTGCTACATCACAGAGATAAGAGGAGCCACACCGGGTACCGTCAGAAATCTGTACTCTGAATTTAAGGCAGACAAGCTACGCAAGGCCAATTACAAGACTCACAAGAAGACTGGACTAACTCCACGTTTTGAGTAAGTAGGACAACCCTACCTAAGCTGCGGAGGTGCACACGTACAACCTAACTGCAAATTTAAGTTTGCAGAATGCCGTCACTGCCACAAGAAGGGACACACCGAGAAGGTTTGCCGTTCCAAGCTGAACGTGCAACCATCGTACCCTTCCACATCCAGTTCACACAGCAAGACTGCGAAGACTTACCAAGTACAAGCCAGAGTAAATGGATGTGATGACTGTTACCAGGTGAACAATGTCCGATTAGTTTCTCCGAGCTCAAACACGGCCAAATCCACAAACACTAAGTTTTACTTAACAAAATAGCCTGTGATCTTAAAGTCGACTCCAGCACAAAGTTGACTGTCATCAACGAAAAAATGTTTTTTTAGATCATCTAAAAGAAAAAGCTACAAATGTTGGGCAGATCACCTTTTGCGCTATGAGACTACAATCAACAGCCAGTCACCGTTCTGGGCATAATTAATGTCAACTTACAGTATAGTGACTCCTAAGGTCAGCTTCCAGTCTAAGTATTGTGCAAAAATCATTGTTGCCTACTAAGTACTAATTGATTCACGCAACTTGGCATCAAGCTTCAAGAAGTTCTCAATTCAGCGAGGGACTAGGCAAATTTAAGGGACCACCGGTTACACAACACTTGGATCCCAAATTTTCTCCAGTCTGCTGCAAGGCTAGGAAACTTCCTTTTGCACATAGACTGAAGATGGACACGAAGATGGACCAGTAGATGCAAGTTGGAGTTCTGGAACCTACTATCTTTCTACTATCTTTGACTCTGCGGTGACTGCAGAGCATTGAGGTTGGATTCATATCCAATGCCTTTAATAACAGAGAGCACAATAGCAAAATAAAGGAGTAGAAGCGCAAATAAGAGGGTAAAAGAGCAAAAGACAGGACAAAAGAGCAAAAAACAGATTAGAATAGCAAAAATTAGAGCACAAGAGCATAAAAAGAATGAAATGGCAAAAATAAGGGCAAAAGAGGAGAAATTATTGGCAGAACAGCAAAGAAGAGATCAAAAAAGCGAAAAACAGAGTAGATAGTAAAATAGCAAAAAACAGGGTAGAAGAGCCAAAAATATAGATAAAACAGCAAAGAAGAGAGCACAATAGCAAAAAAAGCACTATAGCAAAAAATGGGTAGAACAGCAGATGAAATGTGTAGAATAGCTAAGAAGAGCACAATAGCAAAATAAAGTAGTAGAAGAGCAAAACAATATAGTGGAATAGCTGGCGATACTTATCAAGCTCTTTGTAAACTTTGGGGCATACAAGACATTGGTTTGTACCGCCTCCCAGTATTTTTCTTGAGATCTGAAACATATCCAGACTTTACCAGTTTCTTAAACTTCCAAGCATCCTTCGCATAGAACTACTTTCCTCTGACTTGGCTTGAAGTTTGGAAAGTTTCCTTATTTCCGCAGATGTAGTCCAATGCACCTGAATCGATGAACCATTTCGCCGTTTCGATGTCATCCTTTGCCTGTCCGTTCAAAAATGTGCTAGCAAAAAACAACAATTTGCTTGAATTGTTACTTGTCTAAACCACATTTCCATAGTCCACAGTAGTTGCCACATTTTAGGAATGGTTCTGCTTCTTCTTGCTGGTCTTCCTTTTCCCGGAAATATTCTTTGCAGGCAGATTAGAATTGATAACGTTTTGTTTTGGAGCTTTGCACTCTCGGGCGAAATAGCCGAATTTTCTGAAGATTCAACACTGCTTCAGCTGCTTACAACCATCAGTACCTATAAACAATGCATCAGTATTTGACTGGTTTCCATTTCATCTGTTTCCATTCCAAATTTTGCCATCTAGTTCGTTATGCTGAATATATTGCAAGCTCTGAAAGTCAGCTATCAAAACTTCTGCAACTTTGATAGGCATGAATTGATTGTTGGGGAAGATTTTGCATAACTGCAACAACCACTGAATAATCGGCCATTAGAAAATCCATATACTGGAATGCATGTTCCTCATCTGACAACTTAACCTAAGCATTTTTACAATCATTGGCGGCATCGTCAACCCTGCATATGAATATCGACAAAGACAAAGGCCAAGAAATTTTCTTCTGCTGGCGCTCCTTCTAGCTCGAGATTTTTGCTTACAAAGCTCTTTCAGTCTTTTTCATAGATCATTAGCTTTGTCAACACTTTTAACTTTACCGAAATTTTTCCAGAAATAGTTTGGCATAGCATGGCATAAGCTTTTTTTTGTCTGTACCAAATTGTCTTAATTCCTTTCTATTTAACGCTGTATCAGGAACATTCCCATCTTCCATTAAAATTGCTTCCAAGCCCTTCTCCATGAGCATTAACCTGGCGTTAAATGCCTATTCACAGTAATTTTTGCTATTCAGTTTTGAAATGGTGAATTTCCCATAACTTTCTAGATTATTAGACATCATTCCAAAATTTTGAGATTTTAGCAATTTAACAAAATAAATTTTTCTGGCTAAAATTGATGCTAATTAATACCAGAAATAATTACTAATGGTTCCTGATGTTCCAAAACGGACAAAAATTCCGAACTTTGCACTGCACGAATCTGTTGTATTCAAACGTCTAATTTTTCCTCATGAAGTTCTAAAGAACTGTATTCCTGGAGATCTTGATAAATTTGATGTCTTCAGTAGCCACAACCACACTCTGCTTCCATAACAAAAGCATGATGGTTGTTTTCCAAAAGATCTTTCCCCAGTATTGATGATCGAATTTTGCATTCAGTAGACTTTTGTGGCATTATATTATTCCGATTTCATCAATAGATGAGTGGTTGGTGCATTTGAGAGTTTAGATACGGACCTCACAGTTGCCTTTGTGTTGAGCTAGCTTATTTAGAAAAATATGCCTGTATGTTTTTAAGTTTGCAAATCCATTTGCATTTAGCTTGAATTTAAGAAAATAATCGGAAATTCATCATTTAGGATAATTCACCATCTTAATTTCCAGCAAATAAAAAGATTTATTAGTTGGTTTTTCAGATTGCAATACAATTTTTAACGCATTCTAAACAAACTTTCGCTCAAACGCTATTACATGTAAACAGCAGTATGAATTTGGTGAGAAAGAGACCAAACAAAGAGCCCCAAGCAGTTTTATTCAAGTTGCATTGATAGAGGCGCCCTCTAGAATGATCGGATAATCTTTTTCTATTGCCTGATCTCTAGATGTTGAACTTGCTAGGTGGTCTCGCCTCCATCATCGCTGGGTGCCTGTGGCTACATGCCCCAAACTTTACGTATAAGAAAAGGTTTTTAGTCCCAAAAACCTCTACCTTTTGTCACAGCTGATGCTAATAACATCTCTGTTCCAAACTTTTAGACTGAAATCAGCCGCCTGAAAAATATTGAGACCATAGCCGAATTTGATTAGCTTAGATTTAAACTTAATCAAAATTAAAGCTTAATTCCACTTTCATGGGAACGGCGCTCTTAAAAAAAAAGAACTAAAACGTCTGTGCAACCTGAATTTATCTGATACATGAATACAAAGATAATTAATATGGCTCTAGATAAATTCTTCTGAAGAGCTGACAGTGATTAAAGACTGCCGTTACATGATCAGTTATGGATTTTGATATCTTAAAAGTTAGTTCCAGTACAAATCGAATCAGTAATAACACATACTAATAAAGAAGTTTAAAGAGCTTAAAATATAGCTAGAACAGCATAAAAGAAAGCAGAACAGCAAAATTATGAAGAAGTAATGCAAAAAAGAGAGTAGAAAAGCAAAAAACAGTAAAAGAACTAAGAAGAAAGCATATAAGATAAATGAAGTAATAGAATAACAAAAAAAGTATAAAATAGCAGAAAATGTGTAGAAAAGCTAAGATAAGAGCAAACAAGCAAAATAAAGAGCTAAAAATATGGGTATAACAGCAAATAATATAGCAAAATAGCAAAATTTAGAAGTAGAAAAGCATGAAAAAGTGGAAAAGAGCGGAAAATATGAGTAAAACAGGAAAGAAGAGAGCAGATTAGCAAAATGAATTAGTGTAAAAGCAAAAAAAGACTGTTAAAGAGCAAAAAAATATAAGTAAAACAGCAAAAAACAGGGCAAAAAAGAAAAATACAGAACTTAAAAAGCAAAAAAATAGAATATAATAAAAAAAGAGCGTTAAAGAGCTAAAACTATGACAATAACAGAAAAAAGCACACAATATTATAATTAAAAAGAAGAAAAGCAAACAAGACTGCCAAAGAGCAGAAAATATGAGTAAAACAGCAGAGAAGAGAGCAGAAAAGCAAAGTACAGAAATAAAATAGCAAAATAATTGAATTGAATAGCAAAAACTTGGGTAAAAGAGGTAAAAATATGAGTAGAACAGGAAAGAAGAGAGCAGAATAGCTAAATAAAAAAGTAGTTAAGCAAAAAATAGGGTAAAACAGCTGAAAATATGATTAAAACAATTCGAAAGAGAGCAGAATAGCAAAATAAAGAAGTAAAAAAGCAAAAAGGAGGGTAAAAGAGCAGACAATTTATGTAGAAAAGCAAAGAAAAGAACTAAGAAGCACAATTCAGAAACAAAAGTCCAAAAGGCAGTAAAAGAGCTGAAAATATAGGTAGAACAGCAAAAAAGAGAGCAGAATAGAAAAATAAACAAGTAGAAAGGCAAAAATGATGGTCAAAAAGCAGAAAATATAAGTAAAACAGCAAAGAAGAATGCAGAAAACCAAAATAAAGAAATCCAATAGCAAAAAAGGGTAGAAGAGCATAAAATATGGGTAAAACAGTTAAGAAAAGATCAGAATAGCAAAATTAAATCATAAGTAAAGCAAAACACAGACTGTAGTATAGCAGAAAATATAAGTATAACAGCAAAGAAAAGAGCAAAAAAGCAAAACACAGAAATAGAACAGCAAAATGATGGAATATAATAGCAAAAAAGATAGTTAAAGACCTAAAAATATGTGGAAAAACAGCAAAGAAGAGAGCAGAAACCAAACTAAAATAATGGAATAGCAAAAAAGAGGGTATAAGAGCATAAAATGTGGGTAAAACATAAAATAAACAAGCAGAATAGCAAAATAAAAAAGTAGAAATGCAAAAAAGGACCAAAATGCAAAATTAAGGAAAAAAAAGGGCAAAAAAGAGGGTCGAAGAGCTAAAAATATATGCATAACAGCAGATAAGAGAGTAGATTAGCAAAATAAAGGAGTTGATAAGCAAAAAGTGAAAACAAAGTAATAAAAGAGCAAAAAAGAGTTTAGAAGAGCATAAAATATAGGTAAAACAGGAAAAAAAGAGCAGAATAGCAAAATGAAGAACTGGATAAGCAAAAAATACTGTACAAGGGCAGAAAATTGGAGTAAAACAGCAAAGAAGAGAGCAGAAAAGCAGAATACAGATATAGAATAGCAATATAATGGTATAGAATAACAAATAATAAGGTGAAAGAGCTGGAAATATGGGTATAACAGCAAAAAAAGCGGAATAGCAAAATGAAGAAGAAGAAAAGCAAAAAAAGAGGGTAGAAGAGCAGAAAACATAGGTGAAATAGAAAAGAAATAAGCAGAATAGCGAAATAAAGTAGTAAGAAGGAAAAAAAGAGTAAAAGAACAAAAAAATTTAAGTAGAAAAGCAAAGAAAAAAACTCACAAGCTAAATTAAGAAAAAGAAGTGCAAAATAGAGGATGGGCAAGCCAAAAAGTATATGTAAATCAGCAGATAAGAGAGTAGAATAGCAAAACGAAAAATTTGAAAAGCAAAAAAAAGGGTAAAAGAGCAGTAAATATGAGTAAAATAGCAAAGAAACGAGCGAAAAATAAAAATTAAAAAATAGAATAGCAAAAAAGAGTGTAGAAAAGCATAAAATATGAGTAAAACAGGAGCGAAGATAGCAGAATAGCAAAATACAGAATTAAAATAGCAAAATGATGTAATTAAATAGCAAATAATAGGATGGAAGAGCTGGAAATATGGGTAGATCAGCAAAGAAAATAGCACAATAGCAAAATAATGGAGTATAGAAAAAAATGGTTTAAAAGAGCTAAAAATACAGGTAAAACAGCATAGAAGAGAGCCTACAAGCTTAATTAAGGAGTAGAAGAGCAAAACAAATAAGGGTAGCAGAGCAGAAAACATAGGTAGAACAGCAAAGAACAGTGCAGAAAAGCAAAAAAAACACAGAGTAAAATAGCAAATAGGGTTGCAAAGCTGAAAATATGAGTAGAACAGCAAAAAACCAAGCATAAAAGCAGAAAACAGATTAGAATAGCAGAAATGAGAGCATAAAGTCATAAAAACAAGTAAAAGTGCTTAAAAGAGGGTAGAAGATTACAAAATATAGTAAGAACTGCAAAAAAAAGCAGAAAAGCAAATTAAATGATGCAATACAAAAGATACAAAAGCATAAAATCTGGGTAGAACATCTAAGAAGAGAGCACAATAGCAAAATAAAGGAGTAAAAGAGCAAAAAAGTTTCTAAAAGAGCAAAAAATATAAGTATAACAGCAAAGAAGAGAGCAGAAAAGCAAAAAACAGAGTAAAATAGCAAAAATTAGAGCAAAAGAGCATAAAATAAATTAAAAAGCTAAAAAAGAAAGTAGAAGAGCAGAAAATATAGGTAAAATGTGGGAATTAGCATGAAAACTTGCTAAAGTGTAGTTCGATAATTTCATGCAAATTTGTGAGTGTAAGTCGCCACTTACATTGTCATTAAGTTTATTACGTATGTGTATGTGAGTTGGAGAACAGTCAGCAGCCTTCTCTAGAAGAGTGTTGTGTACACTCAACTGGTTCAATGTTAGCACCCTCCTTTTAGTGTGTGTAAACTATGATGTAATGTTTAATTCTCTGGTGCACATTTTATCAGGTTGCAGGAGTTGCAGAATAGACAAGCTAAACCGCCTATATAAGGGAATATAAAATAGTGTATTTTATGCCCAGCCCATTGGACACTATTTGTGTAAGGTGTTTAGGGGCAATAAAAATGGAATTTTTGCATTAACCCCATCTTCCTATTGCACTCCCCCAATGTAGGCAAATTAGCTGTAGGGCAAACCTTTAAAGGGTAACCTTTTGTTTGGCTGACTTTGACGTGCAGTCTCTGTTGTCGGGCCCCTTTTTCCCCTTAGCAACAGTGGACGTTTTTGGGAATTTCTGGAACTCTCCAGAATGGGTCTCTGAGTCATGCTTCTGCCTCTCCTGCACCAGCAGCCATGACGCCATTAGGAGGCAGCCTACTGTTCACCTTCTCAGCCAATTGAAAAACACCCAGTGTATTCCCATCCCTTTGGTCCGCCATATTTGCTTTTTCAATCTACTTGGAGAGCTACAGCAGTATGGACGTGTGTGTCCATACAAGGCAAATTTGGACAAATAGATGCCATGTGGTAGACATTGGTTTTGGGACAAAATGTGTGTAAGTTGTTCAAAATGCAATTTTAAAGTGTCTAACCATATGTAAATGTTTTCTTACCTATTTTATGTAGCTGTAGAATCGTTTTGCACATATCTTAAGAACCTTGTGTAGGACTTAAGAAGTGTGGTCTTTGTTTGTGGAAATAAAGGACCATTAAAGTGCGGTGGCCGTTTTGCAAGATTGTTGTGTATCAGTTTTAAAAGTGTTTTAAATGCACATGTTTTTGGCATAAAAGCCCAAGTGTGTTTCAGGGATTTTAAGACAAAAGGATTAACTAAAAACGGCCACAACAAAATGGAGACAAAGGAAGAAACAGGTAAGTTTGTTATTTTCTATATTTGTACTTGCATGTGAAATGTACTGCTAGCGCCCAACTTCAAAAGTTGTTGGGTTATTTTTTACCAGTCGTGCCCTATCCTTTTAATAGTGGGGATATAGATGCTGGAGGAGTGTGTTTTTAATTGTCCCCAAAACAAGAGTGTCGGACCCTCGAGTTTTAGATGATTAAATTTAAAGTTTATGTAATGAGCCTAAGTCCAAAGGCTTCCCTTGTATAAAAGGATCCACTTGGGTGCTAGGAAAATTTTTTCGTTGTGCAACAGAACAGTTGGACTCAAAGCATGTTAACCACATGGACAGACACCATTGTGGTTACATTTACAACATAAAACAGCAAATAAGAGAGATAAATAGCAAAATAAAGGAGTAAATGAGCAAACAGAGGGTAAAAGAGAGTGTCAGTGAGGGTGTCAGATCGCTTCTTGATTCATTATCTATTCAAAAATGCATTAGACCTGATAACATTTCACCAAAAGTCCTTAAGGAGTTAGCACCTGTTATTTACAAATTTTTAGCTCAGATGTTTCAG
>JAQIXS010003697.1:0-17293 GCA_034700785.1 Rossiulus vilnensis | reverse complement strand
ATTGTATGGCCGATTTATATCTTCACGGATATGATGAGTAACGATTGTAACAAGCAAATAGTCAGTCCCTTGACGCTCGTTATAACAAGTTCAACTGCATTAAAAACCAGCAATTACGCGACTCCCTGTTAGGGGGCTTCCCTGTATGGCTACCTCGCATTGCAGGCTGCATAACGGTTTTTTTCAAATTTATTAAAAAAGATATCAAAATATTTCTTAACATTTGTAATTTAGAATAAGAATATTTTTTAGGGTACATGCATGTTATAAGGTATGTAAGTTTTCGAGAAATAAGGCCAACAAATACTAGTCAACCATTGGGCACTTTAAATAACAGCTCTTTTCATCTGTACCAGATGGCTGAGAGGTAGGGTGCTGCTCTCTTAAGTCAATGGTTGTAGGTTCGCTCCCCGCTAATGTTAGTCACGGATTTTTCAATGTATGTAGTGTCTTGTAAATGTGCTTTGTGATGTAATTCATGTATGTGTTAAAAAAATGTGACTATTCAATTACATTTAAACGTATAATGATGTAAATTTGAAGGTATACAAATCCATTAGCTTTTTAGGCATGCATTTGGTTTTCGTTGGCATGCCAACCAAGGCCCAACGTTGCCCCGGCGGTCATCTTATGGGATTTTTAACATTACTGCCAACGTAGGTCCAGCGTAATTAGCATTGGCATGCAAACCATTAGCCATCGTTGGCCCGACAAGTTTGTGTTACTTGGGGTAGCAGATGGGCAACTTGGTCGCTTCAACTTGAGTGGCAGAGAGCCCCTGCATGAAATTGGTCATGTTCATTTAAATGAACTCTGGGTCAATACACAATTGATGAAAGCTGATCAGATTATCTTGTGCGGAGCAAGGAGAGCGGGCAAATTCCAGGTAACATGCCGAGTAGCCATGCGATTAGTTGTACACAGTGTTGATTGACCACCGTTCTGGTGGCATGTATTGACAGCGACTGCTTTTCTCTCCACAAGATTAGCCTGCAAATGACATTAAGCCACATTTTCTACAGTGAACCTCAGCTCAGCTGCTTGCTGCAAAACTGCAGACACGATCCAGTGCTTGCTTGTTTACTTTTTGCTGGATTGTTTACTGCTTTCAACTTGCTGGGCTGAATGTACAAAGAGATTAGCAACGAATTTTGCTGCAAGCACCAATTGTCTGCTTCTTCAATTTGCCTAAAACCCGAAAGATACAATAAAAGATACAGTAAAAACTTTGGAAAACATTCTTGAAAAAGTTTATACCTCAAAAAGCAACTTCTTGTCATTTATAAAACGGTTATGAAATAAAATACACATGTTGAGCGTTTGCTGTAAGCGGACATAATGGACATGATGGAATCGCACCAAAGGACGGCCAGGGATTGAACCATACAAATGCATCCTTGCATCTATTTGGGTACTGGCAAATGAAGAATTATGTTGGGGTGATGGGGACAGGTTCGGTTTAGAAGAAGGATGTTTGCAGTTTATACTTAAAGAATTTTGTCACTATTTGTCTGCAAATAAATGAAACTATTTTTAGCCCGAGACAAATATGTTGGGTAAATACAGAAAGGATTTTGAATCATAGTACATAATCCTTTTCCAGGTGCCCACATACCATTGGATACCACATACAAATATTGTCCATTACAACAGATTCTGTGCCACCCCTGATGCCTTTTGCACCGTAGTTTAATTTCTCACAATTCTGTTGTGCATCCACTGAAGCCACTGCACCACGGATTTAACTAATTCTGGACAAATGTTTTTCAGCCACCAATATTACATGTTTATTCCTATAAACTTGTGCATAAGGTAAGCGACCTTGCATGGATAATAGATTTGTATGCACGAACTTTGCGTATTTGGCTAAGACATTTGATGCAGTGAGTTACTTATGATCTTATGGTTTGGCACCCTTCAAATTATAAAATTTCTATGCAAGAAAGCACTTAATTACAATTTTAAAACCCTTTTATTTTCTGTATTAAAAATCATTTTTATTAATGGTAAACACCTAACCAATTATTAAAACCGATTTGCAACAATTCTACTACTCCAAGGCAAGTCACTTTAATGCTGCATAGAATCATGTGTAGTATTCTGACACTTCTTTTTGCATGTCACGAGCTTTATTTTCACAATTTACTATTAAAACATCCAATGTTGGTCCGTATCTTTAGCCTCAATAAAATACGACTAGCTGGTGGCATCATAAAAACAAAACAATTTCATGCACATACATACTTTAGTCAAATGCTTTTCATGTCGTCTTACCACCAGACTCACATAGACTTTTCTGCTGAGATGAACTAGGCTTCGCGAACACGTAGATCTTATCCCTCCAAAAAAGAGAAAATAAGGCGAGATAGCGGAAGTACAGGGAAATACCGGAAGTAATCCTTTAATTTAAAAATCTGAAACCAGCTTACAATGATATGAGTATAAATATATACAAGAGAAAGTGGAGATGAAATGCACAATGAGAAGGTACCAGCAGGAAGTTGTTGGCATTTTAAATACAAACTTAAGTATTCATCAAGTAGTACACATCATGGGGAGGGAGGTGAGAGGTGGAGGAAAGGATAACAAATAATGCAATTTTCGTCTTACGAAAGGGGTAACAAAATTTTTCGTTAGACGAAAAAGAAAAAAAATTGTATTGCTTTTTGCCGCTTCGGTAATACGCAGCGGCATATAATATTTAAATAGAAAAATCAAAAAAGTGGGTGGGGGACATTTACAGAGGCTTCTGGGTAACAGGGAAGAAGGGTAGGGTAAACATTACTGGCCCACAGCAAATATAACAACTGCATTCATTCGTCTGGACAACAACAACAAAAAAACACTCAAAAATTGCGCTAAGAAGTCAAAAGAGTGAGAAAAGCTGAAAACACAAAAATCAAAGACTTCCTGGTAGTACGAACTCATCTTAATCCTTAAAGAAGAGGAAAAAATGACTTAACAATCATTGAAAAAATATTTTTTTGACTTCTGAGACACTTGAATGGAAAAAAGTACGATTTCCTATTTGATCTAATACTGAAAAAGTACTCATAGGGTGGGGTGGAGAGTAAGTGGTGCTATTGCACAGCCATGTGGCGCCACCTTTCCGCAGTGTCAAGCATGGAACACTCGGGTATACCGAAGATGTGAGAAGATCGATTGGTCCCCAGTGCAATATGCTGTTGCTGCATGTCCTTCGGATGTTTTCTTTATATAAGAAAATTCAAAACTGTTGAGCATGGCCTGCAGATGGAGCTCTGGGGGTTATGCTCAGCACCAACTGTAAGGCCCTCGAACTGCTCACTTTTCATAGGCGCGCTGCTAGCAGATTTTGAAACCAATAAAGATGTTCTCAATAAACCTTGTGGTTGATCATGAGTTCTTAATTTATTGCAATCAGCAATTATTATATAGTGGGACAACCGAAGGTGTTGCAGGCCTTTCAAAGACACCGACAGTGCCATCCATGTGCTGAAAAGTATGGTACTCCGAGATACTGTAGGTGGCGCTTCATGGCCGGGCAAGAGACCCTCCAAAGCGAGTTATTAATCGATGAGGGTAAGGGATTTAGAGGTAAAATATGGGAGATTCAAAGTATAGATGATTATTAGATGATTGGAAAAAATTTATCGAAAGGGAAAAACACGAGAAAAAGGAGATTTTATTTTTATACAAGCGCGGCGGCGGGCGGTGGTGGCAGCGGATCCGTTTAAAACCCGTCAGAAGTAAACGTTGATAAAAATCTTAAACAAGCCAAGTTTTCTGCAGAAAAACCGGTGTTAAAACCAACAGTGCAACGATAATTTCATCGAAAAACCCAAAAACGAGTAACGAGATTTTTTTCCAACATGAAGTCGCTTGCGCTGTCGGAGGAAAGAAGAATCCAGCAATTTAAATTAGCATCAAAGACGTGTTAAAAATTTCAACCAAAGAAAAGAGTACCGCAGCTAAAACTAGCAAAACACACTGACCACGAATTGCATTCGACTGTGTCGCTGAGATCACTTGAGAAACGTCTTAAGTGGTAGCACTGGCTATTGCTGGATCTACTTCAGAAGAGAAAGAAAAAAGGAGCCAAGGCCTTCCCTCGCTTTTTCCTCTTAAGTGTGAACCATCATGGTTCGGACATTGAAATTCAAAGAGAAAAACTGGAGAAAACTCTAATCTAGACTCATGCGAGATAAAGCTGAGGTGCGGGCGGTGCCGCAAGACGAGATGAAATAGAAGAAAAAAACACTGAAGAACTTGAACATCAAAAACGTACTCTTGTTATCTTCTGGTCGCCCACATTACAGCCATACTCTTGAAAATAGGAGATGGCAGCATCCAGCCTTTTGGTGTTCCAAAAAAATCTGACACGAATCGATAATTTGATTGAAATTGACCGCACGCACAAACCTGATACATTCGGTGAAAAAGCCAACAAAAACCCTGCCTAATAACATTAACAGGAAGAACAGTGGAGCCCAAAGCAGCCCTCAACTAAATGCCCAGGACCTGTTTTCTCCAGCAGAGGTCATTGAGAGCAATGAAGAGTCGGGTCTGCTTGAGCAAGACATCCTTGCTTGGATAAAACCTTGTTTTAAAACGAATGCACAATTCTTATTTCTCTGTGAAAAGATTGCTTATGAATCCAAGTACCTGTCTTGCAGCATTCTTTCAAATAACTCGCAATAGCTTTCAATGGATCTTGCATTGTTCTTTAAAAAAACCCACCTTCCCCTGTAATGCTTTTAGGTCTTTGCTACGTGCCGTTTGGTTTCTGAAACGGTACTTTAGTGCAATTTTTCTAATCCCGATCAAGAATTTCTAAATCAAGAAGGACACTGACTGCTGCATGAAGAGCCAAAGATGCTTTATATAAAAACTGGGAGCTTCTAAAAAACGAAATAAAAGAGGAAGGAGATTGCATGATCATGGTGTGAGTTCACAAGAACACCAAGTCCAATTTCGAAATTTAATTACAGATCCTTTGAGAAAACAACCGCGGAAACCAGCAAATGCGCTTAAAACTATGTCCATCTTTCAAATCTGGAATTTTCTGACAGGGCAGCCTTAAGAAGTCTTCTGGCTGCAAATGCTGCACTGACAGCAACACAGGAAAGAACTAACAATGGGCCAAGCATGTGTGCATTATGAAATGAAACAAAAACGGACTAGGTCCAAGGATGGTCATCTCATTAATCTGGCCATGGACAACTGACTGGGAAAGAAACCAGAGGTCAAAATGGAAACAAGCTGCCATTAAATTACAGATCAACTCGGTTTTGATATTCGTGAACTGTCGAAGACCGTACCAGGACGATATGAAAATGATTAATAATGGCATTCGTCATTCTGAAAATTTCAGCTAACTCTGTATCACAGCAAGTAATCTTAGGGTTACATCATGTGGGCGTCTGCTGCCATATCACAGCACTAAACCAATCGGCCGAAGAGCCAAGAGTTGCCGGCCCAAATCGCCCATCTTTCATTGCATTACCAGAGGGCAAGCAAATGCCATGGCACACCAGAGTTGTGTAGAAAAGTCAGTCGATTGATTTTGGGAGATCAAATAAAGCCAGAACCCTGGTTTGATTAGCAGCACATTTTACAGAAGGCTTGCCATCAGATTGCTACCTAATTGCTCTTTAGGGCATCCAGCACTTAGCCATCCCTAAAAGTGACGCCAAACCACCACTGCCACATCGCAGTGAACAATCACCGTGGTCACCTCAAGACAAAAAAAAATATCAGTCAAAAATGTAAAGAAACTGTAACCGATGTTTCTTCTTATGCACATGGCCAAGACTGTAGGGTCACATACTTCAGAGCAGCAAATAAAAAATACGTTCTTTCGGAAAGAGAAAGTCTACCAGCCTTGAATTATTTACGTACACATATTGGGGGGCATTTATTCGGCAACCTTTCCTTCCCCAGTATCCATATGCGTCATGGGTATCTTACTGCAAACCCATTTGGGCCGCTGAGTGCTGGGTGGCCGAGTAACGACCGAAATGAGAACAAAGAAGGTCCATTGCTCATGTCCGACAAGTGCTCCTGCAATGATAGCTCCTAAAGGTTAGCTGTCTGACGACTTATTTACAATCCCGGTACCATCGCATCTCGCATTGCATAATGTTATGCATATATGAACTGTAATTTATATATTTGGCAAGTATTTTAGCGGGAGCGATAAGAAGGAGCCTCTGCTGTTTTGTATTTTTTCTTTTAAATAAAGCAAAAAATCATTAAAAATTTTGCAGAAAACAACGCTCGATGCGGAAGCAGGATCCGAAAGAGGTCTCGAGAGGGAGTTGAGGAGGACGACAACTAGAGCGTAAGAGAAAGTTTTGAAAACGACGAGTAAAAATAGTTAATGATATAAAAAAGTAGATTGAAAAATCCATGTTCACTAACAACGATTAAGGCATCCGGACATGATCGACAAAAATCCACGACAAAGACAATTGGAGAAGAAAGACGAGTTGAGAGCGAGAAAAAGTTTGATCGAGAGAAGAGAAATAGACGTGGGAGAACAAGGACGAGGAGCCAGAACGGGACGAGGGGAGCATATTCGGACACATATTCCACGAGTGAGGGCCCACAGTCCGATCACAATTACCGCAAAGGGGGCACACCAGAGCTAGGGAAACGTTATTGATTGCATATTGCTTATTATTAAGTTGGCTCGCCCAATTGGCTGAAGGGACTCATCAGCATGCCGAGAATTTCTGGTCAGCATCAGATACCCTCAAAGACAAACCAAGCAACAGAACGGGGTAAAACTCAGGGGGAAAAGGCGAGAAGACATGTTTAGTGTATCACAATGAGTGAGGCAAGAGGAATTCTCTGCATGCAATAAGGTCCTGTCTCACCGAAAACGACGTATCCTCTCTCTGAACACGGCACTAAGACGTCTTTGGGAGTTTTGCAAATCTGTGAAGTCGAAGAAAAGTATGTGTGGGTTATTATGAGTGCTACAGTCACTTCACTCTAGATTTCAGCATTCCTCAAAACGGCATTTTCGGTGAAACACATGACGCGTAGATCGGTCAGATATCTTGCGAGAGCAACAGTCGGAGTGAGAGGAAAGAAACCACGCGTGATGAGGAAGAAGACGACAAAAAGTCGTTTGGGAAGAAGGCAGTTGGTCTGAGCAAATGGGAAAGTGTATGGGATATTACGCACACGAGATACAAAACTCAAAATCCTGAAAACGAGAAAAACGCCTTACATAAAAGAGATAAGAAAAAAAGGCTCGAAAACGGTTTTCGGCAACGAGGGCATTTCGAGGACAGGATCAGCTTGCAATGGCGAATGCCTTGTTCCCAAGCGGAAACTGCAGTTTACGTAAAAATTAGTTAATTAAATGCGTTTTACGGTGAAGGTACGGTTGGCTCGTGAATTCTCTGCGAGAAAACGGCAGTCTTATCATGAAGTAGGGCCTACTGCCGCAACGCAAGAAAACTCCAGCAAATTTGGATTTGGAAAACAAGACACCCTCCATACCGAGAAGGCAACCAAGGTTTGCAAGAGCAATTTCAACCAGTCAGGCAGATTATGTGAGCTGACTGACATCACGGCATTTTTCGAAGCAACACACGGTGGTTCGGTATAAGTCTCGCTCATTGGCTTAACTAAAGAAATGGGAGAGGGGATCAAATTTTCTAAATTCTAGGGGATCAAACACGATCCGAAAATTGACAAATTTCTGGGGTATGGGTGGTACCGTGGGGGCACATCGCAGACGATAGAGTACTAAGTTGATTTGAAAACTGAAGTTAGAGAATCTGCCACAATGGTTTTCAGCTCACAAAAATGCCTTACAAACCAGTAAAAAACAGGAATAGGAAGAGAGCGTTCCACGGCCGCAACAATAGCGGACGTTTGCTTAGAGTGAAATGCAGCGAGGAACCCACTCTGCAATAACCGAATTACAAGTCAATAATAAAAACTACAACAATTATAATAATAATAATATTAATAATAGCGCTAAAAATAAGTTATAAAAATATTTTGCGTGCAGCACGCGAGTGGCTAGACAGGTTTCAGTGTGTTGGCTCTCAGCATATTAAAAGCTGGCACCACCGTTCAGCCTGGCGGGTCTAGCGTTGCTACGGGTAGCCAAAACGGACTTGTTGGGATCAGAGCTGAATGTAATTTTTACGTTTGACTTTAAAATGACTGCAGAAAGTATGCAAATTTTACCAAAAAAAATTATCAAAAAATTATAAAGAACTTTTTCATGTCCTGTGCCAAGAGGGCTACGCTAGTCTTAAGCCAATTTTAGCTTTCATAGTCCCGGAAGTCATTAGCACTGACGTTCTTCAATTTACCACCTGGTTAAGGGGATCTACCACATGAACAAATCCAATAATAATTTTTGAAGATTTCATTTTTTCTTTTACACTCAAAAGAACGTGATATTACCCACTTTAAGTTTTTTGAAACGCTGCTTGTTAATTTTTAAATTGAATTTAAGCCTAATTGGTTATTTTTAGCTGTCAGGGAACGCACACGTGCTATCAAGTTCTTTCGAGTGTAGAAGAAAAAATGTGGAAACTATCGGTTAACTCAGGAAAAGCCTTCGAAGCATGCCCATTGAATTTGTTCATGTGGTTGACCCTCTTAAGATACGTTTGTTTAGGCGCACCACGATAAAAGCTGGGGTGACCGAAAGCGAGGCTGAGACGGGGTGGAAGAGCTTGGATAAGTGTTCGAGCCTGGCGTCAGAAAATCATAAATAGAATAATATTACAGTCCAAGATATTCTGTGGCGCCCGATCCTGGCCACCGGAACAAAAACAAAAGTGGGTGGGAAGCATGAAATTTGTTTGTATCATAGAATATAAAAAAATCACAGATGGTGAGATTATACAAAATAATATTAAGACGCAGAGGGGGAAAAAACCTTGCGGTGAAACGCTTCCGAGGGTGGTTCGAAGTACTGACGGTACAACTAAAGTTTCCTGATCGTTGTTAAATAAAGAAGGTAGCCATCACAACTTAACTGTTTCGGGTAGAGAAAATGAGGAACTGCATTTCACGTGGACGACGAAGATGAGATTGAGACGTTGCTTTTCGCACAGTTAAGCAAAGAACAATAAAACTCGAAAGAAAAATCCTAAATGCAACCAGAAGCTCGATGTGGCGTGTGTGGCCTCATTCGGCACAGATCCTGGACGCAGGTGTGCAGTTATCCACGGCCCCTTCGATGTGCGGCATTATTTCTTCGTTTCTCGTTTGACATCCAGGCTAGCTTCGATGTGTCCGAGCAAACTAGAGAGGATAGGAGGAGCTGGATAAGGCCGAGGGCAAAATCGTTTGATTCGCGTGGATGCGAGACGAGGGGGAGCAGAAAATCATAGTCAAGGCAATTGAATTCTCTGGGAAGCTTTTCGTGAATACGCTTTCTACTCGACGAAAGAGTGCCTTTCCTGCATGGCTCAACCTGTCCGCCGGACGAGCGGACAATGGCTCGCGGCTGCTGCCGCCTCATCCCAGGCATCTATCGAGGGGGGCAGTAGCCAAAACCTCCCGATGCTACTCGATACACTTAAAATTACAAAAATAGAAAATGGTACGTTATTTGTGATGCTGCCGAACCGCCATCTTTTGGTTGCGGGGGATCCCCGCCACCTCCGCAGCCGCCCGGGTCGTTGTTCGTTGCTCGATGTCAGGGGTGTCAGTGTCGCCGGCCTGCCCAGATGCAGTGGGCAGGCGCAGCCTGGTGGGAAGAAGAAGAAGAATAAGTAGAAGTAATGCCGAACCAAAAACTGAGTGACGGAGCATCGTCTGAGATTACGCGGAGCTAGAGGGACGTCCCACGTCGGGAAATTCGTTCGGTTAGGAAGAAAGCCGCCTCGGGGGCGAGTCTGTGCCGCTTTATTTACGTCAAGCCATCGCGAGGCGCGAACATGCCCAGAATAAAGCCAGCGTATTTGGTATTTGTCTTTATGTCTAAACGCTGCGCAGTCAAAACTCCCAGTCCTCAGCCTCCTCCTTGTGTATCCTCTGCTCCAGCTTCTCGATGTTGCTCTGCCGCTCCTCGTTTGCCTCCTCCGCCACGTCCCAGCTCTCCTCTTGCTCATGCAGTGACTTCTCCAGCCTCTCAATGTTGGCGATCCGCTCCTTAGTGGAGTCGTCCTCCGAGTCGCCTGCCGGGCTGGGCAGCCCTGCAGACTCATTGTCCTCGTTGGAGCAGCAGGCCGCCACCGAGCCCGCCCGGTCGGCGAGCATGGGCGACGAGTTGCCGGAGCCGCGAGGTGAGGACGAGAGAGCTGCAGAAGCCACCCTCTGCGGTTGCAGCGGTGTGGAAGCTGAGGTCTCATGATCCGGTGCTGGCGCAGGCTCCACGCGCACCGTCTCTTCCTCGTCGTGCAATGGCAAATCAAAGTCACTGGTCTGCCGAACGCACACTCCGTTGATGATCACCTCCGTCCTTTTGCTCCGGCCAACGCTGCCCAGCCGCACCTCTTGCTCCTCCACCTCCATCATCTCGTCGCCCTCGTCACTCTTTTCGTCCTCGTCCTCGTCGTCCATCAGGTCGTTTGTGCCCAGGTCCTCCTCCACGTCCCAGCCGGGGTTGACCCACTGCGGGGCCGCTGGTTTTCGTCTGGAGCTGGAACCGTGCGACGGGCGCCTGGACGGGTCGGCACCACCCAGATCGCCACCTAGCCTGCCGCTGGTGCTGCCCGGGGTGTAGCTCTGCTCTTTCGAGCTGTCGGAATCGTCGTCATTGTAATCGCAACTGAGGTTGCTGTCCACCTCCAGGTCTCTCGGCTCGCGTTTCACGTGCATCAGGCCATGGCACGACGAGGATACACTGAGGTCGAGGCCGCTAAGCGGTGAGGACGAATTGCTGTAGTAGGAGTAGGGTAGGGCGCCCAACGAGCTGGCCATCATGCCGCTCTTCTCCTTCTGCATCTCGATCAGCCTCTGGTTGAGCAGTGCTCGGAACTGGCCGGGGTCAAAGGTGGAACTCTCCCTCCCGTTAGCAGACGCGGCTGAAGATACCAGCCCTGTCACTACCTCGTCCCCACTTCCTGAGCCCCGGGGTGAGGAGCCGACGTTGTGCGGCACCTGCTGCTTGAGCCTCATGCGGTGGTTGTGGAACCAGTTGGTGATGGTGCGCGGAGTGAGGCCGAGCTCCTGAGCCAGGAATTCGATAGTGGTTGTGCTTGGGTAGGGATCAAGCGCAAAGGCGATGCGCAGCGCCTCCTTCTGCTCCTCAGAGAACAGAACCCTGGGCTTCTTGGGTGCAGAGCCTATTGGACTAGGTGTTAGCAGCGAACCATTGCCATGGTGTATGTGGTTATTGTTTTCCAAGGTTTCCATGCCTTCCAAGTACTCCACTGTACTGCGTCGCCTCTTGTTGGCTAACGCATAGGAGCAAATAAAAATTAAAACTATGAAAACAAAGCAGAGGACTATTATAATTCTGGAGAGTGCAGACCTCGCCTTCTCATCAAATTCATATATGCCTCCATTTCATAAAACTACTAAATTGAACCTTGATGATTCACTTTTTGAAAAGCAAAGCAACATTTTTTTGCTACATCAAAAGGATTATAGTCGAGTCTTACAACATATTAAGTAAACATTACTTTAGACTTTAAGAGAAAAAACTAAATGCTTAAGGAATGCGCAATTAGCAAAAATGTAATGAAATTACCTTCCCGCCTTTCGTTCTTTAGTGCCTGTAGCCGGTCGACGTTGTGAGGGTCACTGAGCCACAACTGCATTCTAATGAACGGCTCTCGGCCCTTGATACTCAACATGTGCCATGGCTTTGGTTTGGAGAGAAGCTCGCTCACAGAACCCTGAGATAATCCTAAAACAGCCTCTCCGAATATCTGAAAAACGGGAAAAGAAAATCACGGTTAGCAATCCATTTAAGTGCCACAGCCCGGTTTTTAAGATAGGAAATATGCGCATTTTAGCGATCTGCAATTCAACAACAACAACACAACAAGGCTATTAGGGGATTAAAAAACCCTACGCGCCTAGTTAAATTTATATTATCCAAGTAAATGAAGAATTGTGAAATCAGAAACATAGTATTCAGTTATAAAATTATAAAAATAAATAACAATAACAAGCTAACAAATGGTTAGGAGGCACAGAAAAAGTATACAGTGTGGCAAATTTTGTATCTAATGAGAATGTTTATCTTTTTGAAATAAAGGAGGCATTTTCAAATGATATAAAATTTCGATATACCCTGTTTGAAATGTAATTATGCAGGGGGTAAAATAATTAAAACATTATTTATATATTAAAATAATCTTTTGATTTATTTGCTTTGACAGTGTGACAACGGTCAACACAGGCTTACAGCAGGTATTGAATTAATTGTTGCATTTAAATAATTGTAACCGTCATACGGAAATGTTAAATGCTCAAACCTCTAGGGGCTTATACATTTATAACAAGGCATGCTCATTGCGAACATGTTTACTAAAAATTAAAATATACTCTTAAGATATTTGTTGAAATGCAAATTTAAGCATGCAATACATATATTGACCATGTATAATACTTATAATGAAATGCATTTATTAGCCTACTTTATGCAATTCTAATTTAATTTCACTTATAAGAAATTGATGTAAAATTTTCTATAGCTATATTAAGTACTTAGTCTAGCATTATTTTAGATACGTCACTCAAACATGTGTTGTCAATTTTGTCGAATAGAAAAGATATAACACTTTTGACAAGAAGCCGAAATCTGATTTTGATAGCAATGAAGTTGCGGTAAATTTAATTATCTAGAAATTATTTCACATATAACGCAATAAAAGCAAATTTAATCACATAGTGGCTTTTGAAATATTCATACGTAAATGTTGATGGATGCCATTAACTCCCAATTTTTGCTTGCGGCTCCTGGAATTAATCGATGAACAAAAATTGATTTATGGGTATCTTAACTTACTTTTATTAAGAAAAGTACAAAACGATTGAAATTAAGCAAAAGTATATTGTTAAATGGCACACTGTATATTTACTTCGCCAGTTTTTGGTTTTGATGCCCGTTGATTTTTCTTAATGAAACCTTTTTCAATCATAAATTGATTGAATAAAGTGGAGTAGTTTTCATGTTTTGCCGTTGTTAATACATTTTCAAAGATACGATAAATCATGCAGCTTTCAAGATCTGCATGTACATAAATGTTTAAGGATTTAATACGAAAATATTGTTGCATACACTTATGAAGCATCTCGTAAGTTACATTGGCAGAAAAATTGAAGAATTCTTTCGCGATTGTATTGACTTAATTGAAAGCAATGAATGAGGAATTTCATAGAACATCTAAATTTTATTTATTTTTTATTGATAACTTCTCTTCATTCACATCACAAAGGTATCTCAAGTAGTTTCTAGCGTTAATACATTACTGGCTGTTTTTTTTTCTTTCGTTGAAAATTCAGATCGCAATAAATATCTAAGATAATAATACAGACGGGAGTGGAGTGGGGTGGGGTGAGATTTTGAAATACCTGATAACCTGGAAAAAGCGACCACTACTAGAACCAATGTAGGCACGCGACGTGCTTGGTATCGACAAATTGGGTAATTACGGCACGTCGAGTTTAACGGTGGAGTTAACGATGCTCAACTTCATCAGTGCTTCAAATTAGGTTCACCTTTTTTATTTCCCAAAAGATCTGGAAATTATTAGGCACGTTTCATTTGTTTTAAAAACATACCCTTCTCTCTGCACGAGTTGTTTACGTCACTGTTCCCCTCTGGTGCAGCAGGGGTCATACTCCCGGTGCTGCGTAATGGCCACCGCTGGTATCTAACCAGAGCGTCGTTGTGTTGATCTGCCATCTGTCAAGAGTGATTGGCCTTTGTAGTCTTTATTTCTTGACATGACCCCACGCTGGCTGTAATTTTATGGATTTTTAGACAAGAGGCTTGCCCTTGATTGCTCCTAGCCAGAAATGAATTTGTGCCCCGGAGGCCTTTTCTGTAGGAACCAGCATTGAATTAACCCGAGGGGGTTAACTATTGACGAATTTGGTCCAATTTGTACTCATGTGCCCCTCGACCTTGCGATTTGCTAAAGGCAATGTGTCTGGATCTATACCCTTGAGAAGACCACAGAAAGTCCCTATACATACAAAATAAAATATAAATTTCCAACATTCAACGTAAAAAATAATGTACATGTATCAAATAATCAAAATTGTCTTATAAGGACATTTTACGCCATATTTAATGCGTTACTGTTTGAGTTTCACTGTCTAGAATAACAATTTATTTGATTATTAAGTTTGGTGTTTCATTTATAGCATAACCATGAAAATTTAATATTGCTGGTGAAAATACTCCGAAACTGGGGACAAAACTTCTCGCTCCGAAATCTTCTAGCAGGGTTTTTTGTCGACATTTCAGTCCCTTTGCGCATTTATTTGAAAGGTTGTCACAGCAACCTATGTATTAATGTATATATTATAGAACCATATACAGGGTGATTATAGGTTAACCGCCTTAGAAATTAATCAAACTGTCATAGAAGAAAAAAAAACAATTTTATGCAAAATTTATTTATAGCGTATGTACGTCGATTTCTAAAATTAAAATATTACTTGTAAAGTCAGCGTATTTAAAAAAATTTAAGTAGCACTATCCAGTTAAATAAAATTTCCATATGCAATATGGTGTCCGAGTGGAATATTTATTAACTTAGCGCGCTTTGTGATATGTTGCATGTGGACAAGAAATATGTTTAAAAAATGTGAATTAAATTCTTTACCATTACACAGTATGCTTTACATTTGATAAGGACATTCGATTTATGAGCTTTGACAGAATGACACCACAGTGACAGTGAAAACCCCGCCCAATGTCGCGATTTTTAGCACTTTATATTAACTGGAAGTTACTGTTAATGATGCATACCAGATCGCGCAGTGGGCCCTCCCCTGATTCTCGGTCAAATGTTGACATATCCGCCCTTTTGGGTCTGGTCCTATACGAAACGCTAGCTGACTAAGCTGATTACAAAGGTGAGGGAGGACTCGCCTCTTTAAACGTCCAAGACGAATATGTACCAGGTTGCTTCAAAAATGTAGCTACTAACTTAATTTTAACTCTTGAATCCTTCGCGTTACCTGCATTATTTTAAGTTAAACCATATATTGTGATTACCTAGAAAACTCACATTTATATTAGGGTATTTTTAGAATGAAGGTTGTGGAACCTTTACATTAGATAGATAGCTATTAAGATTAGATTGTAAGTGTAAAGTTCGGAACATATTGGCTACTCATCAGGGACAAAATTTTGATTGTCGTGGGATTTGATTTAGTACACGAGACTACGACAAGTCATGTAATCTGAAACTCAAGTCGACTGTTTTGTTCGTTTTCATAGGGATGCTACCGGTCCCCACTTCGCCCAACTTTTCGTTCACTCAAATAGAGATGCGACCAGTCCCCACTCTGCCCCTTGACCTCTGCCAGAATGTTTGACAGGTTTTCGTATCGATTATTTAAATTTCTTGGCCCTTTTTCTGTCTTTGCTTCCCTGCCCCAGGGGGAGCTTGACATATTCATTTGTAACTCGCATAAAAGGGGGAAATTTCCCAACAATGGGCGCCATATGCCCCGCGAGGATAACCTACATGACTATTACAAACTGAATTAAATACATTCGCCCGTGTCCGTATGCCGTATGAATTATAAGGCCTTTTGGCAGAGCGCCGTAGGACGGAATCGGCCCTATGGCACAGTCACCGGCGATCGACAGACATTGTGTGCACCACTTTTAATTGAATAATCAATGGCGCGATGGTGCGTGCGCTGCGTTTTCGGTCTCCGCCTTTTCCATTCTTCGCGATATTATAAGGTCCGTTAAGTTGGGAAGTTAGTCTATGCAACGGAGTCAATCAAATGCTTGGAATTAATGCCCTTAACGAAGGGATGATTGGGTTAAAATGCGAAGGGCTCGCGAACAAACGCCTTTGATAATGCAGTTAGGCTTAGTGCAGGGAAGGCCCGATATATCATCCTCTACCATTACGTGGTATATGGGGAAAAAAACACATTACTTCTCTATAAATAGCTTAAATAGTTTAATCACGAAATATTGCGTTTGAAATTATCGTGGAAGAATAGCGTTTACCTATAACAAACACACCGACGCAAGTTAAGTTGAAATTCAGTAGAATTTTAAAGTAAAAAATAAAACTTCAGTAAATAACAACTAAAGTAAAACCTCGAGAGGCAGGAAAATGAGGAGTATACTTCATGCCTTGGTAATTTTTAAATTATAAGTTTCAAAACTGATAATGCTGTGTTTTTCTCCGGAAGTATTGTTAAACAGCTAACAGTTAATTCGAAATAATTATTGTAAACTAATTGATAATACATGCATTTTATCATCGCAGTAGGCGATCTCTTCTAATTTTGCGTCTTTATGCATGTGCACGTAGTTAAGTATTTGAAAATGGGGAATATTTCAGAAGTGTATCGAAAAAATGTTGGCAAATGTTCCGATCATCTCATGCAATAAATACAGTAGCTTTTTTCTTTAAATAGTCGATAGCTGTCGCTTGTACATTGCATTTTGTTCATATAGATAGTGTACACATAAGTATGAGCGTATATGTATATAATATGTAGACAATATTACACTAGATTTCTTTTACAAACACAGCTAATATACTTGCATACCTAAGCCTGTTGATTAGCCATCATTTAATTAACATGCAAGTGCGCTCCATAGATTATCATCAATGATTGTGATTCCTAAATCTTAACAGATACAACAACTTTTATAAGAAAACCTTCTATAGTGTATTCTGCAACTGTGTTTACCCTTTTATGAAATCTGTATTACCAATTAAGCACTTTTCTTTACTTAACTAAAGCTGCCATTGTCCACTCCGATGTGCATAACATCAAGGTCTATAATTTAAATGAATCATTCACCCTGACCTCATCATAATTATCAGCTCATTGATTAGAGCTGAGAGAAAGTATTTTGTGTAGATCATTGGAAAACATTATAGGAAACAAAAAAATGGGACTTAAAACTTGCATTAAAGCCCTCTAAAGAATTTCACCTCGGAAATTCTAGGCAAAATCGGTACACCTGACTGCTACTTCAAGGACTTCATGAAGTCTTTGAAGTCCCACTACAATTATGGAATATCAATAATTTCAGTGGGATTTTGTGGTATTATATCCAGCTAAGGGACTGTCCATACATTACGCCAAATGAGGTGGGCCATACATGCAAACGTTATGGGCGTTACATGGGGTGGGGGTGTTTTTCTTAATGTAACGTTAC